>JAJJMA010094859.1:0-16106 GCA_023529015.1 Papaver nudicaule
TCAGGAGTCCGCATCAATGTGCATCCTTGTTTTTTATCCGACGATATTAAGAACAAATTCATAGATTTGGGGTAAAATTATACTCCATTTCTCAGGTGAGACAGTTTAGTTACCACAGGTAGAAAGGTCCGGTCTCCGAAATGAAGCCTAATTAAATTTGGCCCCATGAGTGAGTATTTGGCCCCATGAAAATTTAAACCTATCCAATAGAGAAGGATATGGGATGTCTAAAAATTAATGAAAATACTAAGTTACCCTTACTCATTTTCTAATCTAATTTCATTACATATCTATAACCACCACTTCTTTCATTTCCATATCTATAGCCACCCTCTCCTTCATTCCTACTTCACCACCACCATTACCGCCGCCTCGATCACCACCACCACCACCGCCTCCACCACCACCGCCTCCACCACCACCACCATCTTCCTCCATATATTTCATTAACCCAACTAAATTTTTTTTTTTTTTACCCCATCGCCACCACCGCCGCCGCCACTCCTCCCACCATAAATATCATTAAGTATATTTTTTTCCCAGAATCGGCGTATATTGGCCATCATATCAAACGATTGTTCTTCATTTTAAAAAAACAAGAACAATAATCGGTGGTTATCGGTCATTATATATGCCGAGTATAAAGTAAAACCAGAATCGGTTTATATTTCTCGATATGAATACCGATTTTAGTTGTTTTTTAAAACAGAAAAACTAAACTTTTTTCAATTGGAATCGGTGAATTTTGGTGCTCCTAAGAACCAATTATGGTACAATCGGTCCATATACATCTTCGTAAGTGCCGATTTTGGTACAATCGGTCCATATTCGTTAATAAGTGTACCGATTATATAAATTTGGGTGTTTCAAATCAAAAAAACTAAACTTTTTTCAATTGAAATCGGTGAATACTGGTGCTCATAAGAACCGTTTATGTTTTTAATCGGTCCATATAGACACACCATATGCACCGATTGTTCAGTGTGTATGGGTACACCGATTGTTTTGTTTAAATTTCTGGGTAGATTAACAACAATCGGCTTATTTTGGTAATAAAATATACCGATTCTTCGAGAACCCAACAATAATCGGTTTGAGTGGCTATATATATAAATCGATTGTGCGTTGTTCAGATTCAAAATTTTGGTTAAAAAAATTTGGGTCATTCTCATGTTTGATCATTTTTAATCTTGTTTCAATCTTGTTTTAATATGAGAATTAAAACTAATTAATCTTGTTTAGACTTTAATCATGTAATTAGCAACTAATTGAGAAAGGGTAAAACAATCTTTTTTTATAAGGGGTTTTCCGATTTTACTATATAGAATCCATCGGAATTATTTTTTCATGGGACTAAATACTCATTCATGGGGCCAAATTTAGGAAGGAAATGAAGTAGGGGTATACAGCAAGAACTGCACGGCACATACGATGCTTCAAAAACCCCGGCACTTACGGCCATACTCCACGTCTCCACCTACTTAGCAATCAGGAGTTGGGCCAAGATGCACAGGTTTCCTCAAGAATGCAGAAAGGACGTGCAACGCAGGTTTTCCTCCCCATCAAAACCAGGCAAAAGGCAAGACAAATCCAAAAAAATAGCGTACCAAATGGTACAATTGTGGCGAGCAAGACAAATATAGACATAACACGTCCTGCACTATGTCATTGTCCTCCATCTAGAAACTCTTGACTTTTTAATTCTCACGCTCTCTCTTTAACCCCACATATGGTCCATCAATTAAAAAGTTTAAACAAGAACCCAACGAAAGAAATTTAAGAAAATGACATTTGGAAAAGAAATATTTTTCAAAAAAATCTCTCCTTAATGACTGATACCCGAAGATCCATTCTTTCCCAAATTCTACAACTACAACCACAACCACAACCACAACCACAACCACAATTCCCTTCTTCTCTCTAGTTATCCCATTCATCTACTCTTAACCATGTTTGCTTATGGAAGACAACAAGGAGAAGTACTAGTTGAACATCCTAGTAATGAAGAATACGATAGATCTTCTCTATCTGAGAGTCCCTTGTTGTTTGGTGAAAGCAGCCGTAGTTGTAGATTAGCAGTAAATGAAAAGTATTCTGATACACCAAGCTTGATGCCGCCGACGGATAGCGGTACAATTGGTCTGTCTCTACCAAAATCGGCATCATCCAAACCTGCAGAGCAACCGAGAAGCATAGAGTTTACAGCTTCGGGTCGTAAAGATGATTTAAATGACGAAACAGATGGTGTTACATCTCCACCTTTATGGAAATTTCCTCGAAGTAGCAGTAGTATTTCTAATTCTACAGAAGGTTTAACGTCCATAAGTCGTGTAAACTACAATCGTTTTTTCTCTTTTAATGACACCACCATTACTTCAACTACTGATGTTGTTTCTAATAGATCACAAGAGATTGCCAGAGGTCGTCAAGAGTTGATGGATATGATTAGAACCATGCCGGAGAACTCGTACGAACTCTCTTTAAAAGATCTTATCGAGCATAAACAACAACTACAGCCGACAAATGATGATCACCAGGATGCAGCTCTAGAGATGGAACCAAGTCGTAACAGTATTGACAATAATAGTAGCACTACTACTTCAAAGGTCTTATCAAAAGATCAACCGAAAAGCTACAAGGAAAACAAGATTCCGGTATTAATGAGAAGCAAAAGTGGGGATTCAAGTAATGGTAAAAATGGGCCTGTTCTTCTCAAGATGTTTTTACCCTTCTCAGATTTTAGAATGAATAACAAGAAAAGGAAAAACAAGGGTTCTAAAAAGACGGCTTATTATGCGAAAGTTTCACCTAAGCCGACTCCACTAATAGAAGGAGAGAAGAATTCAAGCACTACTACTAACACCACCATTGACAAGGAGTGGTGGAAGAAGAGGTTCTCAGTTGCAGCAGACAAGGATCAGACCGCAAACAATGGAGGACTAGACAGTAGGGGTGAAAGCAACAGCAGCAGCAACAGCAGCAATGGAAGCCGGTAAGCTTACTAACTCAGTAAAGCCTTTATTTTTGTCCACAAATTTTCTAACTGCAAAGTTTTCCCCCTTGGATCAAAATTTGTCTTCCAGTTCCAGTATTTTTCTAGCCCCTTAACCTGAGAGCAGATGCGTCATCCTAATTCTTACCAACTGACCAAAAAAAGATTTCTAGACCATTGAAAATGAGTCAACAACATCCAAGACTTCCTTCGAAGGCACTATTCCTGAAGTTCGAAATACGTTTTCTTCATTTTCTTCTTAGAGATTATTTAGTGGAGTTACTAAATCTTACTTTTCTCCCTCCTTTTGAGAGCTATTGGGTTTTGGTTTGAAAACAACTTTAATGACTTAAAGACTAAAGCAATACACACCATAAAATGGTATACATGATTTCAGGTGTACCATATTATTAAGTGCACTGAAGTCAAGGGAGTAGGTTAACAATCTACACAGTACACACTCATGATGCAACCTCCACGTGGCTTTTAAAGTTAAAAAGATCCTAGAGATATTTTCTAGTTGTGGTTTACTACTACTGCATATGTCTTCCTTGAATGACAATGTTTTCTTTATAATGTGTTGCAGGAAAATGGCTGGCTTGTTAACTTGTTTTTGGTCATCCAACACCAAAAAAACAAAAACCATCTTGCTAAAAGGGAGCCACTACTAACTGGGAATATCATCACATAGTGTTACTGCACCACTAGAAGCAAATAAGTGAAGGTGCCACAACGAAAAGTTTGCCGTAGTGTCTGTATATTATTCAGAAAATTTTGTGATAATGTACTCATAGCTTCTTTTTTCCTGTGTCTTTATGAATATGTATACAACATTACAACTACAGAATTTTGTGAAAGCTAGTCTTGACAAACCTTTTTACTCCTCGATCAGCTGGCATGTAGAGCTATATATGATGTGTACATTGTGGTTGTAATCAGTGTCTAATTTGGGATCAATACATGCATCAATTCAATGATGATGAAGAGTAGAGCTATAAAAAATACCCCAGCAAGATTACGGAATCTTAAGATGGATACACAATGTAGAAAATTGAACGTCTAGTTATCAGCAGTTAATTCATCAATTCTAGTTTTTACAATAGCGATGTTCTCCGCAAAAAACTGTCGCCATAGTACAGACATTTTCAGTAAAATCTGCAGTTGACTGCCATAGAAAACTGAAAATGTGCCAAGCTTTGAATCCCTAATTACAGTCATGGGCAAAACTAGATAGCCAATCCTATTTTGTCTCTAAATTTAGTTTTGAATCGAGAAGTAAGACTGTACCTTTCTTTCATTTACTTGTTCCTTTAACTATAAGAGATGGAGCCGAGAGTAAGAAATCCAAACCTCCTAATTACCATTCTCATCATCTGAATCAATCAAGATAGCTCCTCTGTTTTTTGCCCTGGCACAACAGTGGAAGAAAATAAGTGAAGCAGTATAGAGACGCGGTAGTGAAATTTTACTTTTATGGAAAGCAACAGTACCTGCGGTGAGCAGGCACAACCCGCTGATTGACTTTTGAGGGGTTTCGATCTTCAGGCAGCTTATTCACTGCAGTTAAACAAATAAACAATAAATTACTTTAAAACATTTAAGAAAAGATACAAATGAATTATAGTAAAAACCGAGTAACTAGGAATATGCATATGGAATATAAACTAAAAGAACTCACATGGGGAACCAAGTGCCACCGTAACTGGTGACGCGTTGAAGTTGCTAATAGGAATAGCCATCGGCAATGCTTTATCTGATTCAGTTGATTCCCGTAACTTCTTGTTTTTGGAAAACAAAGCAACGTCAAGTTGGTTTTGAATGCTCGAATTTTTCTCCTGAATAATCAAAATAACAATTCAAGTAGCATATCTTCACATATAACACAATTGAAGAAAAAAAAAAGATGTGATGAACAAACACCTGCAAGATTCACACAATAATTAGTAACAGCAAGTACAAGAACTTTTCATCTTCGGTAATGACTGAACAGCTCTATAAGTAATATGATAAGCTACGGACTCCTGAGTGAACAAGATCGGTTGTGGCTCTTCGGAATGAATATTCTAAGGCTGATGGAATGTTAGGTTAGCAATGTAGATAGAGGGTCTGTTAGTTACTTAATTACAACAGGAGCATTACAGAGATTCTACAACGTTCTCTGTGTACTCCTAACTAGAGTCTTTGTTGTAATCAACATACATTATGTAATTTTAGCAATTAGCATGTAAGCCCTTACACCTTCCTACATAGATCAAGTTTCGGATAAGCATTTCAGTTTACACGTTCATACACACGGGTTTATGATTTTCTCTACAAATACTTTTCAGAACTCTTCTTACCCTCTTCACTTCAACTTAACCTTTTCCTAAAAAAAAAAATCCATTGAGGTTTCAATTACCATTACCACTACTACTATATAAGAGAAGAAGTTTGGCAGTGCTAGGAAATAGACTAAACTTTTAGGTGTAGAGCAAGTTAAGAGACCTTTTCCGCAGATAATCTTCTAGTCAACTGATAGGAGCGCTCTTGTTCTGCACCAAATATGAGAAGAAAAGCAACAGATTGTTTCAGCGAACTAGCTACTCAAACCTGTACAAAGCAATTAAGAGGGGAAAAAAAAGAGACACTTGATAGAGCAAGAAAGAAATATAATCGCTTTGCTTAGTATGGCATGAATAGATTGTAAACATCGAAGTCTACTGTTTACATGTACTATGAAGCATTAAGTTGGCATGCATAGCTGTTGGAATCCAGTAAAATAAGACAGTTTACCAGAATGACTAACATTTTGGTCACATGTGTCACTACACTAAGAAAGTACAACTTGATACAAAGTGTGTAACAACAACACTTCATTTTTCAGCATGATTACGAATCAACGCTGGTAGTCGTACTGACACATAGGTACGCTGCAACAGCTCTGCTAGCCTTTTAACTTAAAACAATTTTGCAGTTTAGTTCTATAAACCTTGATAAAACAGATGGAAGAAAATGAAAGAGAAAAAGAAGAAACATGGCTCCTTTTTTCTTCAATATTAACATAAGTGAAGCCATTTTATTTTATTAAAAAGAATATATAACATGACCCTGATCCTAACCTCCCGTGTCCCTATTTCCTACTTTTTTGGTAGCTGTGTGTCAAAGTCCCCAAAAACATACCCGACACTGACACTCGTACTTGCATCATTGTTACACAGATAAAACAGTTCACTTCAGCATACAGAATGTAATAAGAAGCTAAGTGCTTGTTTAACTATTTCAAAAACTTAATCACGAGTTCAGCGTAATAAAGTCAGTGCAGGACGTTACTTGAGAAAGAAAACATGAGTGCAAATATTTACAAACCCCGTTAATTAAATGCAGGATTAGGATCATCATCTATCACTTTTGTGGAATAACTCGTCATTCAGAGAAAGAAGTTCTAGTGAGAGCCAACAGATATAGAGATAAAATATAAATTAAAAGATTGACAGTATAAGTAAGAATTTACCACCTTGTACCACTACTTTATTTTTTCTTTTAAATGCTTCATAGAGCTCCAAACATAGACTTGCCATAGCATCATTGTCAGATGACTTCATGAGCCTGACTAGAGAAATGGTAACAAGTGGCATCCCCTGGGACTTGTGAGCAATCAACTTAGCAACAGTGGCACCTGAAATAGAAGAATTTGATATACAGCATCAATCATATCAACTTCTAGAAAAGGACTGAAACAAGATACTGAACATGAAACCTTGAGCAAACCGTTATTACACTGGACAAGAAACTCAATGCATTACTTGTATTTACAGTAACAAAACATGATATGAGAATGAAGCAAAAAAAAAACCATAGCACAAAGAATTGAATCAGAAACCAGTGGCCACACAGATATATCAATCTGAAATCTATTGGAAGTACTTAGATGAAGAAGACAGGGACCGTTGTTACGACAAGAAGGGATCACTCTCTGGGTTATTATGGATGTCAAGGCCTACCTAATTCGACATCCACCCACTGCAGAGCTACAGATTACTAGGAATAACAACACTTGGGTTTCAAATCCACACAGTATAATTACAACTACATTAAAAACCGAAAAATCGCAACCGCAATTAAAGATAGCCATGATCAATATGTATACAGATTGATGAGATTTGTAATCATTGATTTCTAACAAGTATATATATTATTACAACTAGAATTGTTTCAGGCTAAGCACAAAATTTATACTCATGCCCATATTATATTCAGAATTTGCAACCCAAATTGTTCTGGATAAACATAGGAACTATATTACAAAGAGGTAGATGACTGTCACAGCATTTAATGAAGCTGCAAGGTGTTCACCGCGACAAAGGAAAGAAACGATGAAAACAAAAGTTAATTGTTACTAAAGAATACTAGATATTAATAATCATAGTCAAGGATTCCTCTTCCAATGTTACTCCTACAACGTGGTTAAAATGTGGCATGTAGGGACCTCATAGAGATGATACAAGGGTTGCTTATTAGATGAGCTAACAATGTCACCATCAACTCTCTTCACCAGAAACCGATGTATTCCAGAGTTGTATCCCCATCATCTAGTGATTGCTAATCAATGGTGTTGACTCTTTCATTACTCCGTTAATTGCAATCAGTGGATGATCAGATTACATGTGTTAGACACCGGATTTCTTTGAAGAGGATCTAGATGGCTAGAACAGCACCCTCAACATAAGTCTTCAACTCCGTGCGCACCCCACAGGCCAATGTAACAACCACATTATAAAATAACATTGTGAGCAGAGCGTTATTCGATATTATTTAGTTTCTGCTATTTGAAAATTCAAAATAAACGAATAAGGGATAACTAGATTATCCATAACTCAGCAATAGATATAATTAAAAAAGGACGAAGCAGATGCCACACACATCCCCATACCTCAACCATGATTCTTCCAAGATCTCACACATCAAGGAACTAGGGTTTCTCATCTGCTCATACATTCAAGTTGCTTGTAAATGAAGCAACCTTTAGAACTGAATGGATTCAGTTGGGTTGAGAGCGCACTCTAGTTAGAATCATTCGAATACTCAAATAGACATAATATTTATTCTTCTTCTAACCACATACATTACTAATCTTCCGATAACCACGTCTCCTACCTCCAAAACAACATATAATACAACATTTAGAGGGGTAAAGTGTTCATACCCCAAAGCCCCGATTTTTAGACCGGTTCACTCAGGCCACAGGCTGTGTCTAAGCCACATGCATCCATTCGACTACTAGGTACCCCAAATCCCAGTTTTAGACCAGTTCCTTTTCAATCTTATACTTGACGCTACTAGGAACTATTCAAATAGAACCATAAATGGAAAATTAAAATAAAAAAAAAAAAAACTCACTCACCACGATCGGCTTCAGATCTAGAAGACGCCATAAAACCTCCAAGAACAAGCTTAACATTATCAGATTTGAGCGACGCCACAAGATAATCCACAAACTCAGACAATGAACCACCTATGCCGACATCATCTCTCTGCAGAAAAAGACTAAGTAGTCAGGTCTGCCATATAGTATGTGCTAATGAAAAAAAGAGTCTAGAATCATGAGAATTATCCATCAGAATTAGGGTTGCAGAAATTGATTCATGGTAAGTACTATCGTCCATTTACATCAATTGGATTAGAATTTTAGAGTAAGTGCATAACATTTCCTTTAAACATGTTATCATGGGAAACAAGATGACGTAAATGATCAAAAATCAATAATGTTTTTAGAAGAAACAGTTGGGAACTCTATACTGCGGAGTTGCGATCTTGAGCTTTTGCTCCTGTTCACGTCATTTATAAAGATTACTAATGTTACACCTGGCAAATAGCGGTGAGTTAACATTTGCTGCATATTCATATTATCAGATACCCAAAGATTTTTCCCCACGCAACAATTTTAGCAACCCTGTGTAGATATATGTTTCTAACAGGAGTTCCATCAAGTACACCTACTTTGTAAGTTAGTTCGATAATTAACACTACATTTTCATCTCATCTGCAATTAAAGTTGCAAGGTGAACCCTAAAATCCTTCATGCATTCCCTCCCCAATGGTCAAGTGATGAGTCAGCCGAAAAATAATAAAATAAATGCATTATGTAAACAACTATACAAATGTAATTCATCAGCACCTAACCAATCTCATCATACAAACCCAACAGCCAACAAATTTCCAGCAAGAACAAATGTTTCTAATATACTCCTAACAAAATCAAGGTGCTACGAGGATAAACCCTTAGGTGCTTGACTTAACAATATTATAGGGAAGTATCCATCAGCAAATCAGTTCTGATAACTACCACTATTACATTTTCATTCTCTTTTACCTTCCCCTACTCTTGTCCTACACTAATTTTGTTCCTAAAATCCGATAGAAAAAACCAACTTATCTACCAAATAAAAAAAATTAAAAAAAAAAAAAGGACATTGAAAGTTCCTGCAGATGAAATACACAAATCTACAACAAAAAAGGAAAATAAAAATAAAAATGAACAGTCACATTTTAGGGTTCCGTTTTTTTGCAAAACAATACATCCAAATAAAAAAAAAAAACCTAATTTAACAAAAAAAGAAGAAGAAGATTACCAAGTCCTCCAGCTGTGGGACAGATTTGGTGGACTCCCAAGTGTAAGAATGAAAATCAGTGAGATGGATTCTAAGAGTTGAAGAATTAACAGCATGGATATGTAAAAGAAAGGGTAAATCAAGAGATGGGAGAGAACTACTAGGGTTTTCCCATTCAGCGTTTAGTTTTCCAAATATTGGTTCGAAATCTTCAAAAACTTTCGACATTACTGTCTAGTTAGAGGGGGAGGAGGAGGAAGTGTGTGTGGTGTTAGGGTTCAGGGTTCAGCGGAGAACTCAAGAAATGAAAGAAAGAGAAGAAAGGAGAAGAGTTTTATGGATCGAAAACAAGAAAGGAAAGAGAGAGAGAGGGGAGAGGGTATAAAGCAATTGAGGCAATAAAAGCCTGTTGGTTCTTCTGTTATTTGATACTCCACTTTTTCTCAGAAAAAAACAGAAAATGGCGCCATTTCATCGGGGCACTGACAAAAACACCAACCTGAAAAGCTGTGTAACTGTGGGTTCTTTTAGAATTTTACCTACAGTATCTTTTTACTGCAAAGTGCTTTTACAGTGATCAGAGCGGCTACCATGGTGCCAGAATATAGCACATACGGTATGCTGTAATTCACTAGCTTGTGCACATTGACGCAGGCCAAAGCTAAACTACAGCTGGGATGTTAGATTTGGCATTTTGAAATGGCTCGTTTTTACCAATCTACACTCATGAATGGATTAGCAAACTGTGAAGAAATATTTTGTTCTTCTAATTTGTTTGCAACTACAGTAAATGTAAAATATCTAAGTGCTTCAAGTAACATAAAAGCTTTAATCATCATTTAAAAAAAAAAAATTACAGTGGCTTAAGCAATTTAAGTAGAAAATTTTAACATTTAAAGCATTTATAACTCATCACCACTTAGAAAAATTAACTAGCCCGTCAGGAGGCTGCAGGGAACTGAGAGGTCTCAAAATTGTGAGAAATGCGTCGTATATTCTCCATTTAATGTATGTTGATGACCTCTCATTCATGCAATGCCACGGATACTACATGTGATATCCTCAGCATAGTTCTGAATTATTACTGCCGAGTTGCGGGACAACACATAAACAAAACCAAGTCTTCCTTGATCCATCATCCGAAGCTTGATGATGCTCAAATTTGGAGACTCCAGCAGAAGTTCATGGTCCCAACCACCTGCGATGCACCTCTATACCTGGGGGTCCAACTGATAAATGGAAGACAAAGGTCCGGCATGTTCACAAGGCTCTTTAATATGTATCGAAGGAAGGCCAAAGGATGGATGTCTAAATGCCTTAACCCGACAGGAAGAATATTTCTAATTAATACTTCACTGACCCATGTTGACAATCTAGGAGTTTGTCAATTACTTGAGATAAATGATTATAACAATATTAAACTTGCAGAAATGTAAATAAACACACAAGATTTTATTAACGAGGAAACTGCAATCCAGTAGAAAAACCCCGGGACCTCGTCCAGACCAAAATGAATACTCTTAAGAATTAATACACCATACACGCCTACTATCAGACTTCGGTCACGATGGCTAAAACACTGATCCCAATCACAATGCTTCCCCTCGGTATTCCCGTGTCTTCAATCACAAAGTGATCCCGCACATGTAATCCCTTAGACACCAATCTAAGAGTTGCTCTACAATTCTTCGTGAAGACTATCGCTACTTGATCTCCAATCGGACGACTATATTTCCTTCTGAGACAATAGATCAATACGGCAAGGAACAAACCTGTAGATCTGATAAAATGGTATTCAACCAAATAACACAATATTCAATGTGTGGTTCCTTTAATACCAATCAAAGTTCTTTCGTTTATATTAATAAACTCCTTGATGTTGAACAAGGTTGTTCTTTCTATAATATTAATCAAATAGACTCCTTGTTCTTGTCCCAGATTCAATCAAGTCTTTAATGGATACAAATGTGTTCTTGAGGAATAATCAAGAAACTAATAAGCAATAATAACAAATCCAAATAAACAACTTGATTCCCTTCTAGAGTCTATCGGTTTGGCACACGAAATCAGCTTTTCACTTACAATTCCAGGTAGATAGAAGTCTAGTCCAGAAATTCTACAACACAACCTTGAGTGTCAATGATATCAAAAGAGCAATTACATTGAATATATAAGGTTGTTCTATGTAGATATGGAAAAGGTCAGAGTACTATCAATATGATAGCTCCTAGGCTTCTGGTCCAGTTGGAAGCCGTTTCCAAACTCAACTTGTTAACAATGAGATAAACTCGAAGAACTCTAGTTGACATTCTAACAAGAGAATTGTTAGAAGGACAAAGCTTGAAGGAGGAAATTCATCTCCTATTTATAGTGTTTCGACCAAGGCATATTTTGCCAAAGGAATATTCCGAAACATTAATGATAATTGAATGAGCATCCAATTATGCATTAATGACATTTAATGCGGACTTTAATTCCTTTGACTTCAAATGCTTAAAACAATAAATGAGAACATAGTTTCATTTATTGCGCGTTTAATTTACTTGATACTTACTCTAGAACATTTCGTTGAACCGGTTCTAGAAAGCATTCGATTTCTGGGACAAAACCAAAATTGCCTAATGGCGTCAAAATATGATTTATCAAGTACTTCTTCCAAAGTTAACATTGACAACACAAGCTTTAAATATTGTCGTTAACTTGTTCCTAGATTCCAGGAGATAAGAATGGAATCATCTAGGTGAAAGGAATGGACTAATTCGAATTTAGCTAAGCAATAGAACATTGCCGCAATTCAGATTTAATGCCTTATTGTGTCATATAATGAACTCTTACGTTAATGCACAAGTTCATGACCATATTGAACCAAAATCATACTTTCAAGAATTGATCATTGAAGCACATAGTATGATTGATGAATAATCTTCACAATTCATTTTAGAAGTGCAAAAATGAATTGTGAACAAGGATATCGATTTCAGTATAGAGGGATCGATTCTTTGTTATGGAAGATTGATTCTTTGTTAGGGAAATCGAATACAAACCAAGGAGATTGATTACACATTAGTGAAATTGATTCCCAACTAAAGTGGATTGATATAAACAAGTGCAATCGATATCCAACCTGGGTTTCTGGTTATTGGTGTTCGATGTCTACCATTAGGAGATCGATTTCTAAAAGCAGAAATCGATTCCTAACTTAAGGGAAATCGAATGCACCATGTGATAATCGATCCAAGCTATAGCGGATCGATTCCCAATAAAGGAAATCGAATCCTAGCTCTAGAAATCGATACCTAGCCAATGGTATTCGATCCTAGCTTCTGGAGATCGATTCTTATTAAAGGAGATCGATTTCTGGCATATGAATTCGATACATAACAATGGTAATCAATTCCTTACTCATAGTGTTTGATTTCTAGTTCCAGAGAAACTAGAAACTAGCTTTGTTGCTTTGTGATGAAATCACTCGCACTCTGAATGCACAATATAGTATGATTGAGAAGTCCTTATCGATATATGTGCAGACATTCAGGAAATAAAGATTAACTTCATAAAGCCATTCACTATGAGAAATATTCATAATATAAAGTTCCTAAGAACTTGTATTGAATTGGTTCGAGGAAAACATTAATGGAGTATGAGAAGAAAACTCCATTGAAATGCTTTCAGGTCACGAAACTCAAAAGAAGAGAGTTCATAGACACTGTCGAATATACTAACAGTCATCAAGCTTCAATTAGAGTAGTCGTTCAGCTCAGAGTAGAGGACCACTGGAATCATGATGTCTAGAGGACTAACCTTTTTGCTGAAGGAGGATATTATCATTTGTTCTTCATCCGTCTTCAATTATTCGGTTAATCTTCCAGACAAACCGGTCATCTTCTACCTAAAGGTCTAACCTAGTGAAGTATGACTATTACTAGGCATGTTCAAGTGTACGAGTTTTGAACACTAAATTATGACAACCAAGCTTGACATGCCAATGCTTGGTGGGGTTGACCATGCATGCTCTAACAATTTGAATCCAAAGTCTAGGAAAATGTTTGTCCTAATTTCATTTCAGATATTGTAGCTAAATACAGTAATGGACAAACCTACCCACGGGAAATTTTTGCTCGTTGATTTAGACCCTAGACTACGATTTATCTATGTATTGCAGGGAAGACTAAGAATTTATTTACGGTCTTAACTTCAAGTGCTGCATTAGCTTTTTAACTTAATTTGTTACCTTAACATTTTCAGAATAACCTTGTCTATTTTGACTGGAACTCTCACTATCTTTTTCTGTATCATGGTCTTAGGTTTGGGATGGGCTGGTTTGTGATGCTTTCATGGGTTGTTCTTGGAGTTATCTGTGAATGAAAAATGGATGCATGTTTTTGATATTGTATGAATGGAAATGTGAAACTGTTGCAGGTAACACTGTAATTTGTGTCTGAACCCAGGTTTCAGGGATACCTGATTGTCCTCAAATTGACCAATTTGATTCTTTATTTTGTAATGGGTTGTTTTGGTTTGTTATTTGTACAGAAGTGGGGCAAAGGAAAGCAAAAGGATAAGGTTCAAAATATGGTTCTGGATTGATACCAGGTTTGTAGTATGTATGCCATACTTGTAACCCTCCTATCATTTCATTTGTTTCCGAGTTTCTAACTTTCCTGCAATGGAGCTCGTAAGCATGTAGTTCATACAAACAGTTCATGAAATCTAATTTATCTTCATTATACTGACAGATGATTCGTAAAGCGAACAAATACTTTCTTGAGGCATATCTAGGGGCTGAAGTGCGAGTGCGACGGAGTACTGACTGGCAGTATTTTGGTACTGGGATGTATCTTTTCTTTAACCATAAATATTATAAAGTTAAATGGTACGTAGTACTGGCTGGCAATTTCTAGACCTATGATGGGAAACCACTCGTTATTATCCTACAGGAGTATATGCTATGTGTATTTAAACAAAGGAGATCTTTCTTTTGAAGGTACTAAATGCGTGTTGGAAAGACCAGACTGTGCTAAGGCTTTTCATGTATTTGCGGTGATTTGAAAGTGGATCCTCTAAACATAGAGCTTGAAGATGCATCCAGGCGTGCTACCATTTCACTTATAGCTAATTCACTTGTCAATTCTAGCATTCATGCTTAGCAAGTTTATCGTTAAACCTGTACTTGTCCTGGTTAGAGAATGTAACTGAACTGCTAAGTGTTGATTAGATAAACCATCAACACTTAGCATTCATGGCCTCAGATTTAAGTTAGCAATTCGGTATGTTCTGTAAATCCTTGTAGTTTTTTTTTTATCATGGTCTCAGATTCAAACTATCTTGTATGCTTGTTCTTGAATTTCACTGATTCAAACTATCAAGGGAAAACTTCAGTGATTCAGTATGTATGCTTGTTCTTGAATTCTATTCTCTGCCAAAGGCATACTGGAAAATTTTAGTGATTCAATATGTATGCTTTTTCTGTGAAATCCAATATCACGACGATTGGGGATTGAATCTCTGGACTTTTAGTCTTACAAGTATTTTAAATGAAGTAATTATAGCAAAGATTCTTGCTGAAGTTGTGGTGTATCTGCACTTCCTTGTATTGTGTTCGTTAATCCTGTAATCTTACTTTACCGGTGAATGATACTTGATTTTCAGGTATATAAACTACCCGCCGACGAGAAATTGGGCCTTAAGTTGATAATGAAGCAAGTAATACAACTCCAAGGCAATCATAGTACTAGTTCTTCCACACTTGCAATTTTAGAGTTAAGAAACTTATGACTTGGGAAGTTTTCAGAGCTAAGAAATTAGAAGTATAGTAGCATAGCTATATTTGTAAATTTAGAGTCAACTGGTTGTTCTTAAAGAGGTATGTGAATGGAAAATGGATGCATGTTCTTGGATATTGATATGAATGGAAATGAGTAATTGATGTATTGAAACTATTGCAGGTGACTGAAATTTGTGTCTGGTTGACCTTTGTTTGACCAATTTTGACCTCTGTTTGACCAATTGTGACCAGGTCAAATGGTCTAGTAGCAACAATTTTTTTTTATTCTGGACAAAAAAATAGTAACTGAAACTGTATGTTGCAATTTCAAAAACCGGAACCTATGAAGCCGGGGCTAGACAATGTCTGGTCGTTCTAATGATTTATGGTTCTATAGTCGCAACAGTTTCTACGTGTTTCAATTTTTTAAATTTGCAACTGCTGCTACATGTTGCTAGGACAGTTGCGTCATCAAAAACGCAACAGGGCATAAGCAGTTGCGAAAAACTGAAACATGGCCTTAAACAGCCAGCTGCAGTTTCAACCCCGAGTTGCAACATCCATTGGCAGTTGCTTTCTGCTAAATATGGTGTAGTGACTCTTGGTTGTATGTCATTTCTGCATTATCTTAATCCATCGACAACGGACTGTAGTAGATTATTTCCTTTCTGGGTATCTTAGCCACCATTATATCATTATTTTGTTCACTTCCTCGTTTTTTGGACTCAGGATGCACCTTTCCTTCAAGTACTTTTTGTTCTTG
>JAJJMA010094870.1:0-13848 GCA_023529015.1 Papaver nudicaule
CAAAACCCATCGTTATACCCATATATAGCACTTGGTGTTTTGGTTTATAGCTCCACCGTTGCGTTTGCTCTTAAGATGTGAAACTTGCCTGGAATCAGAAGTCATATGGTATGTACAACTAGAATCAATTATCCACGAGTTATATGAAACACCTTGAGAAATATTAAAATTCTTACCAGACGGTGTCGCTACAGGAATGGTTTGATTGATTACTTTATCACAAACCTTCTTTCGGTAATTACGATTTTGCCTCCACCAATCTGGAAACCCGACGATATCAAAACACACATTCTTTGTGTGACCCAAACGCTTACAGTGAGCGCATTCAAAAATTGATTTTTGGTTCTCCTTGACAACAGCTTCAATCTCTGCTTCTTTGTTTATAATATAAGCCAAGGATTGGTATCGGAGTGGGTGTTTGGGTGGTGTGTGTACATTATTTAGCCCGTTAAAAGAATTATTTAACCCAGTTAGGGTATTGTTGGACCCAAAAAGGGTACCATTATTTGAAATATTTGAAATTTGGCCCAAGAAGGGTCTTGTTTGTCCCCGGCTGTTATGTTCTCACATAACAATTCAACAAAAGAGAAGAAGTAACTCCCAAATCCAAAGGATCTGAGCCTAAAGTACTCTTGATTCTAGAGGAATCAAGCCTAATTCTAAGCTACAAGAGCAAAGAACCTGAAAAGAACAAATGTTCTGTATTTTGATTAATTTTGGATAATTGTTTCATTAAAGACTTGAGGCTTATAAAGGCAGACAACCTTATCCTCACAATTGATAACCACACCCCTAACTAGGCTAAGTAACACCCAAGTACAAATAATAATAAAGATAGATATAATAAGGGATAAGGGCACCCCTCTCTTATATGGGGTACATGACATACCACTCCCCTTGAAAACATCCTTGTCCTCAAGGATAAGAGCTAACTGTAGCTTCAAATGGAGGGTCATCGCCTGATGTACAAAGAGTAAGTAGAAGGCAGGAATTTGGCCCGTGGTTGATGGTTCTCCTCCAACTGGTTGGCTTGGGTTGTTGCCTCTAATGCATCTATCAAGCCCATTGGAAAAGACTGCAGAGAATACCCTTGTGAGACCCAATAACATCACCTCTCTCTGCCAAACTGCATAGGCTGTACATGGTTGCAGTTTCCTGTAATTTGGCCAGCCAACCCGACTTTCTGGTGGTTACCTCCTCGAGAGTTGATCTTGTCTCCCTCTCAGTAAAGTCCTCAACCTGACCAGGAACAGGCACATGTATACCAACGATTGACGACAGACGGAAAGTGGCCAAGTTCCAACTTATTTTACTCATGAGCATTTCTGCAAGACGCTTGTATGTTTCAGTCCATCTTGGTATATGAATGACTCTTACAGCCGAGGTTGTACTCAGTTCTTGAGAAATGGCAGCAAGAACTATAATGAGAATAGAGCTAGGTGCAGATCCATCAATAATGATTGTAAGGCATTGCACAGCTGCAGTTATAAGTAACAAACATCCAGCCATGAACAAACCTATAGAAATCCAGTTGTCCCTACCCACAAACTCTCCAATTGGTGAGAACAATCTGAACTTCCATTTCAAGTACTCCATGGTTGGCAACCCATACATAACATCGGATAACGGTAAACATAAACAAAGTACGTATAATACCAAGACATGACTGGTGTAGTGGAATTCACATATACCTTCATGTCTTCAGTACAAACAACAGAACTTTCCCTCTGTACAGATATAGGCTCAACACAAGGCAAGAGAAAACCCATTCTTGCAGGTCTAGAACAGCCGCCAACAACTACCATCATCCACAATCCATGTGATGGCATTCTATATTTCCATCTCAAGTAGCCCACAAGTTGTTCCTGTATATAAAAAAGCGGGAATACCGAGATTCACCACCAACTTTTTGTTTTCGTGAACCCAGTTGATTATGGTTGTTTGAACGATCTCACAAATCAATATTCAAACAACAACCTGAGTATAGTTCAGAGAACCGAACCCCAACAAGAACGTAGTTCTCGTAGATCTCAATAGAGACGGATTCACTCAAAGTTTATGAATCAACAAACTTGCAATTACTTCTATTATATAGATCAGAGACAATATAATGCGGAAGGGAAAAGTAATGCAAGACACCAGAATTTTGTAAACGAGGAAACTCCAAACCTAGCAGAAAAACCCCGGGACCTCGTCCAGATATGAACACCCTTAGTATGAACGGTTTACAGACGCTAGCCTACTCTCAGACTTCGAACTGGACTGTATCGAGACTGAATTCACCCTACAAGCAATTCAGCTACCAATGTGCTCCTACGTCTCTTGGCTCCCGCAGTAGCCTACGTACTTGATTCCCCTAGCTGACGTCCTTTACAGGCCTAAGAGTTGCTCCACTTCCCTTCGTGAAGACTAGCGCAACCATGCCTCTAACAGGACGCCTAAAAGTATCCAAGTGATTAAATTCAAAGTTAATGGAAATCGATATGTTGAATATGGCTTATTGATCTAGCCTAAACAAATTTACCTCTGAACGCGTGACGAACTTAGTATGAAACCTAGTTCGTGAATTGCGTTTAGGAACTTCTAGGGTTTACGGTACAAGATCTACCTTACGAAGTTCTATCAAATCTTGGTCGTGATAAGATTGAAAGAATTCAATCTACATGATGGAATTTTACTTCCGACCGGTGCTTCACGATCCTCAAGTGAAGTCTTTTCAATAGTAGTAGTCCTAAAAGGACTTTGAGATGACGACCAACCTTTATGCAAGGATACACCTATGTGTAGAGGATTGAGATTGTATCTTGCAGAAGGTCGTTTATTTATAGTGATCATCAAGGGAGGCTTTGCTTAAAGTTTAAGCAACCTTGAGTAGGGCTCAAGCAAGTTCCGGAACTAGGAAAGTCCATAGCTTGAATACCCATTCTCAACTTCTAAGAACTTTGGACTAAGCCAAAAGTTAAAGAAGACTCAACCTTGTTCGAAGGTTCGCGACTTCTGGTCCAATGCTTGTTTGGACATCGCTTTGCGACTTCTGGTCCAAATACTTAGTTTGAACATCGCTTGGATTAAGTTGTTGAATTCCATGGGCCAAGACACGACAAGTCCGAGAACTAATTATGTCTAGACCGAAAACTTCAAGATATGAAAGTTGGAAGTTTTCACATGGCTTATGTGAACACGTTCATGAACGCGTACACAGAGCAGTCCTTCGAGTTCAGGAGAATTCTTGAACTTGTATGTACGCGTTCATACAGACTAAGCTCGTTCTCTGAAATCCCATAGGTGATAATATGTTACATGTAAGCGTTCACGTACGCGTTCACCGTTGGGGTTGTTTTTCAAGAGACAACTCAACATACTCTACCTATACAAATTATCACAAGAGTGACAAATGCAAAGGCGAAAATCCTACAATACCTTCGGATCATATAAACAAGATCATAGACTATTGGTATGATAGAAATGGTAAAAACGATACGGAAAGGGAATACCTTTCAAACCTTCAGCGAGGACGTTATGATTTATCAAGTAGTAAGCTTCGGTCTTCGTCTTCATCAGTCTTCGTATCGATTTCCTAGAACTATCCTAGTCCGAGTTGTAGAGTAAACTTATCATGGATTGTGTTTTTGTCTCATAAACTTGACAACTGACTTGAGATAGCAACATCAGTGGGTTCAACCGAGCAATGCTCTAACAATCTCCCCCATTTTCAATTTTAGTGACAAAAATCAATCTTACATATGGATTCAAAAAGTAAAAGGGGTATTTTGTGAAACGTCCCCTCTAAAGATGCTAATTTGCATTACCTCCCCTAGCGATTGAAAATTAGAGAAACCTCCTACCATCCGGTTATCTCCCTAGGTGGCAGTTAGATGAGTAGGCATTAATAAACACATGGAAATTAAAAGCACAGGTGGCATGCAATTACCAAAACTATCCTCCACCTTTAATAAATTAACCTCATCCGTGTGGACGATCCACGATCAAGAATATGGAAGGCCAATCTTGGTTCACAAAGTTCGTCTTCTTCGTTTCCATATCTTCGATTCCACTGAATGATTATCTTAACTTTGAAACAGTCACAATTAATTTCATTTGCAGCCACGAAAATAGTACTATAAGCCAATCCTTCATCCAAAAATCAACACGCATAAAATGGAAGAAGTTGGTCGCGTTTGGGACCCTTAACAATCCTACCAAGTAACCATTAAAACAATTTTATGAACTCACTAGAACAACCCATCACCATAGCCATATAAATATGATTCTCTTAAATTGATAAAGGAATTTAACAGATTTTTGGGGGCAGGGAATCGATAATTGTGTATTCAATTTCAATGACTTTTGATTTTGACAAGAGTGAACATGCACCTGATCAATTGAATCGTTGAAGCAAGTAAGAACGGAGAAAATGGAATTGCGCCACATTCAAGAACTGGTTTCAATCGACCAGATCAATGACTTTAACTTTGATAATTTTGTATTTAATTAGATTTTTTGATTTAATTAAAAATCCCTCATGATTATTTCTTCCCTGTTCCATACATCCCAGCCACCTTCAGGAACTGGTTTCAATGGAGTTGTGGCTGCTGCTGGTCCACTTATCATTTTCTTGTTTCTCGCTCGTTTTTTAAAGCAGAAAACTTCGATATGTCCGATCCAATTGCTGAGGTTTTTAGTCGAAGGTCGAACTTTTTAAGTTGATCTACTATCGTCAAAAGGTTTCTGCCATGGAAATCCTGGAAAGTTTTGGAATCTTGCAAATGAAAGGTGAGTAGTCATAGGCAGTGAACCAGGCAATCTTTCACCTTTAATTTTTTGGCATCTTAATAACCGTTGGATTATTTATCTCAAATGCAAACATGTGTTGCAAAATATTTTTAATTAGAGGGTAATTTAGACAGTTTAATAATTCAGTGCCACATGTACCCAACTTATGTGGCAGTTAACTGCCACATAGGGAGATAACTAGATGGTAGGAGGTTTCTCTAATTTTCAATCTCTAGGGGAGGTAATGCAAATTAGCATCTTTAGAGGGGAGGTTTCACAAAATACCCCAAAGTAAAATCTTTAAGCCCTAACCATAATGTACTTGATCTTCTTGTAATCTTCAGCATCTTCAGATAAGAGTGTTCCTGCAAGCGAAGATTCAAGGTAGAGATAACAAACTCAAAGTCACCACACATCTTGGTTTCTAGAAGGACATAGTCCAACAAGAGTTTGTTATGCAATTGAGTAGTATGTAAAACTTGGTAAGCATATTGCATCGATGCTTCAAGATACTACACAATTTGATATGTTCTCCCCCTTACTCAATACACTAATTCTTTTTATGCCATGACAAGCACATCGATTTTACTCCCCCTATGACAATGTCGTAGACAATTGTCGTAGTAGATAGAAAGATTTTACTCCCCCTTACTACAATATTTCTCCCCCTTTTTGTCATAAAATGGACAAAGAAAAAGAAATATAGGAATCCTTATAAAATTGCAACAATCAATGTAGACAAAGGTAAACATACCTGAAACGAGAGATAAAAAGATGCAATTCTCTCGTAGATTCCACAGCCGCACTCCCCAAAAAGATATTACCATGAAGCGAAAGTTCAAAAGAACTCTCCCCCGTTATGTCATTCCATAAGGAACAACGCGACTACCTTCCCAAGCAAGGTTTTAATATAATATCTTGGGTACAATTTTCACAAGTGAAATTGTAGATATGTTTTTCTTTCCTAGCCAGTTACGGTCAAATAGGAATTCAAGGTTTAATCTTTCTACTTTCTCAGAGAGTTTCGGTCAACCATCGTCTTTAGAGAAAACATTAGGTTACCCCTTCCTAGTGGTTGTAAGACTAAGAATTAAAGGTACAACATTTAATCCAGCGAAGTTCAACATTGTAGTCTACGAGGTACCTTATTATCAAAAATCGTCTCCTCTTAGCCATAAGAGTCAGAAGCATGGATTTTGATAATCTATCATGAACTGCTTTACCCGAACGGGTAGTATGACTAAAAAAGCAAGTTCATGGTTTTGCAATACATTCATAAAGATAATCAATTATGATCAAGCATTGCAATCATCAATTAAGATTTTAATTTGATAACCTCGATTAATTGATGAAAAAGAAAACATGGAAGTAGTACAAGCAAATTATGCTTAACTCAAAAGATGACTACTTCTAGCAAAGTGATTACCCAAACCCTAAGGAAAAGACAGCTTTTTAATAAGGAGTTAACTATGCTAATCAAAAACTGACCTAGATATAGTCAGTTTCTTCTTCAGGAACTATCGAAACTTCATTATCATATGTCTTCAGGTTTTCGAAATTCTCTTTTAAGTCATCACCATTAAATGGTGAGATATAATCAAGCAGATTTTTCACATCACCTTTCAGATTGGTGAGTTCATTCTTCATAACAGTTATGTCACGTTTCAGTGTTAGAAGTTTTTCTGCTATGGTAACAAGCTGAACCTTGATGACTTCGATATCTCGCATAAGATTGAATGTAATTTCTGCTGAGATCATTGTGTATTTATCTTTCTTTTGATTGTCAATAGCATTGAAGCAAACAATAGTAGGAGAGTATTCTTGAAATTCAAGAGAATCAACTACGTCTTCATTGACAATTCTTGCATTCTTCCTTTTCCCATCACCACCCTTATGAGAGTTTGCTCCATCCATATTTCTCACGTGACACTACGAGGGAATATGTAAGTATGTTTAAACGTGAGTTCAAAACTTATAGGGTGTGATATATTTATAGGGTCTCATTGAGATACAAAAGGAAGTTAATACAGTCTTAAACTGTATAAGGAAGTCGGTTTCCGGAACTAGTAAGTTCGTGAAGAACCGACACGAGGTGTTCATGAAGACCTTTTGAGAGTTATAGGATATTAAGAGCAAGGCTTTCCTCTTTATTATCTCACAAAATAAGGACTCAAGATGAGTGTGCATGTCCATGATGATAGAATTAGCATTTACCCAAAATATTGGCAATAGACGCATGTTTAATTCCTTATGTAACCAATGTAGAAATAAGTTTAAATATCAACATCATGACTTGTTTTTTCATGACTTTTCAGCTTACGCTCACAGTTACTCTCATGGATCATGTTCTCGACTCTTGCCTTAGGAGCCAGAGGCAGGGAGAGACCCTGAAGGTAGCAATTTTAAAGTGTTGATATTCACATCGAGTCATTACATTTTGGACTCTCATATGATGTGAATGCACGTTCAGGATGTGCTATAAGACAATCTCTGATATTATCATCAATATGTGACTCAAAATAATTTTTTTGGAGCATGGCTCAACAATTTGTGTCTTATTATTAGTTTTTAAGAAATTTCCTACAAGGTTTATTGCTTTAAATACTAGGATCCCACTTTAATTTATCAAAAAGACATAATAGCACAATAGTGAGATAAAAAAAAATAAACCTTGAGGTGTACTGTCCTCTTATTGTTCATATGAACAATTGCATCACTCTTATCCAGACAATACAAAGATAAGAGTGGCAACTCATAACACTTTTTAGGTGTTACGGCGAGTGTTTTGCCACTCGCCTTGTGTCATCAATCTTGTCTCTTTTCCTTTTGAGAACTTGCCATAGAAGTTGCTATCATCAAAGTAAGATTCAATAGTTGAGGAGTTACCTGAGAGTTTCTGCTCCTTTTGACGTATGTTAATGAAATCTTTCAGCTTTGAAGAACCTTGCTTTCTTTTATCAAGGATGTCTTGAAATTGAGTAACCATTTTACTTAAGGCATCATCTTGCAAAACTTTTATTCCCTTATCTTGATTGTTGACAGAATGTATCTTTCTCTTAGGAACCCAATATTGTGTTCTTTCAAGAGATTTATTGAAACGGTGATTTCCAGAACTTTGAGAACGTCGAAAAAATTTCTTAGTCTCAGTATGTTCCTTAACTTGTTTAGAGCGTGACCAATGATTGGGTTGATTGGTCCTTTTGATATCACCGATTTATTTGAGAGTTTGATCTATCTTTTGTTCAATATCAACTATTCCTTTATTCTCAAATTTTCTTGATCGTGTCCGAATAGATTTATTCGTTTTGCAAGATAGACAGATCATAGATGCATCTTTGGTGTTTTTTACGTTGGTGACAGAAGTCTCAACGCTCTTGGCTTTTATCACAAGAACAACTGCAATATTGCCAATAGATGCAGGAATTGTTTGAACCACAAAGAATATGTGTATTTCATCCTTCAGGAGTGCATTCTCTCCTTTCAATTCCGTTATTTTTTCACATACCATGACTGAGATTGATTCATGTTTTGATTCCTCACGGGAGTGATTTTCGAACAAGAATCAGAGGTTATCATGGATATGTGATTGACAAGTCGATTGACCTTATGCTTTAGACGAGTAATCTCAGAAGTTTGAAAGTTCATGTGATTAATGAGTCCAGAGCTTTCCTTTTCAGCTTCTCTTTCAGCTTCTGAATCAGAATCATCAGAGAGGTTAAAAGGTAATGCTTGTAGATATGGTTTTAGTGTTTCATCACAAAGTGAAGAAGATCCAATATCCATAATTGATTTATCAGTGTTTCTGTCTGGTGTACCGGGACAAGACATAATTCACGAAAAGGCGTCAAACACAGACAGTTACGTCTTTTCAAAGGTGTTTGCCGGCTCTGATACCAACTGAAAAAGCGGGGATAACCGATATACACCACCAACTTTTTGTTTTCGTGAACCTAGTTGATTATGGTTGTTTGAACGATCTCACAAATCAATATTCAAACAACAACCTGAATATAGTTCAGAGAACCGAACCCCAGCAAGAACGTAGTTCTCGTAGATCTCAATAGAGACGGATTCACTCAAAGGTTATGAATCAACGAACTTGCAATTACTTCTATTATATAGATCAGAGACAATATAATGCGGAAGGGAAAAGTAATGCAAGACACCAGAATTTTGTTAACGAGGAAACTGCAAACCTAACAGAAAAACCGCGGGACCTCGTCCAGATATGAACACCCTTAGTATGAAAGATATACACACGCTAGCCTACTCTCAGACTTCGGACTGGACTGTATTGAGACTGAATTCACCCTACAAGAAATTCAGCTACCAATGTGCTCCTACGTCTCTTGGCTCCCGCAGTAGCCTACGTACTTGATTTCCCTAGCAGACGTCCTTTATAGGCCTAGGAGTTTCTCCACTTCCCTTCGTGAAGACTAGCGCTACCCTACCTCTAACAGGACGCCTAAAAGTATCCAAGTGATTAAACGAGAATACGATTGTGATTTCCTTTAAACTTAAAGTCAAGGTTAATGGAAATCGATATGTTGAATATGGCTTATTGATCTAGCCTAAACAACTCTACCTCCGAACGCGTGACGAACTTAGTATGAAACCTAGTTCGTGAATTGCGTTTGGGAACTTCTAGGGTTTTCGATACAAGATCTACCTTACGAAGTTTCTATCAAATCTTGGTCGTGATAAGATTGAAAGAATTCAATCGACCCAAGATACAAGATAGAATTTTACTTCCGACCGGTGCTTCACGATCCTCAAGTGAAGTCTTTTCAATAGTCGTAGTCCTAAAAGGACTTCGAGATGACGACCAACCTTTATGCAATGATACATAGATGTGTAGAGGATTGAGATTGTATCTTGCAGAAGGTCGTCTATTTATAGTGATCATCAAGGGAGGCTTTGATTAAAGTTTAAGCAACCTTGAGTAGGGCTCAAGCAAGTTCCGGAACTAGGAAAGTCCATAGCTTGAATACCCATTCTCAATCTTCTAAGAACTTTGGACTAAGCCAAAAGTTAAAGAAGACTCAACCTTGTTTGAAGGTTCGCGACTTCTGGTCCAATGCTTGTTTGGACATCGCTTTGCGACATCTGGTCCAAATACTTAGTTTGAACGTCGCTTGGATTAAGTTGTTGAATTCCATGGGCCAAGACACGACAAGTCCGGGAACTAATTATGTCTAGACCGAAAACTTCAAGATATGAAAGTTGGAAGTTTTCGCATGGTTATATGAACGCATTCATGAACGCGTACACAGAGCAGTCCTTCGAGTTTAGGAGAATTCAGGAGAATTCTTGAACTTGTATGTTCGCGTTCATGAACGCGTTCATACAGACTAAGCTCGTTCTCTGAAATCCCATAGGTGATAATATGTTACATGTACGCGTTCACGTACGCGTTCGCCGTTGGGGTTGTTTTTCAAGAGACAACTCAACATACTCTACCTATACAAATTATCACAAGAGTGACAAATGCAAATGCGAAAATCCTAGAATACCTTCGGATCATATAAACAACATCATAGACTATTGGTATGATAGAAATGGTAAAAACGATACGGAAAGGGAATACCTTTCAAACCTTCAGCGAGGACGTTATGATTATCAAGTAGTAATCTTCGGTCTTCATCTTCATCAGTCTTCATCTCGATTACCTAGAACTATACTAGTCCGAGTTGTAGAGTAAACTATCAAGGATTGTGTGTTGTCTCATAAACTTGACAACTGACTTGAGATAGCAACATCAGTGGGTTCAACCGAGCAATGCTCTAACAGTATAAGCAGAGCTTGAACCACTATGAGTTGAGTTAGCCTCATCAGTTGAGTACAAAAAGAAAAACGTTTCAGTGCTTGTAGAGACTCCACCCAAACTGATATATAGCAGGTTGCAGAAGTTTGGTTCATCCACTTGCCAAAGTCATTGTAAGACAGCTGCACGAGATTCTGAGGATCCAAAAACTACACCTTAATGTAACCACCACGTATAAGTTTACCCACACCTTTCAGGTTTGTCATTTTCAGTTCAATGAAACTGCAGCCACACATGACCCAGCAACACACAGAGAAGATAAGGAAGTCCTTCTTCAACCACACCTTAAATATCTTCACAACTGTGTTATGAGTCTCAGTGAACAGGAATTGAGTTTCCCCTACTCTCTCATAGAACCTCAGCTTGCCATTCCTGCACCCCGTAACCATATGTAAAACAGCCTGAACTTCCATTTCTGATAAGCCAACCCTAGGGTAAGAACACCCGACATTCCACTCCTCTTGAAGATATCCTTGTCCTCAAGGATAAGAAGAGAACTCACAGCAACACCTCTAAAACTGTAGCAATTGCCAAGAACTGAGTACTTGTAGATTTATGAACACCCGACAATCTGAATTTCTAGTTTAAGAAATCACCCAATAATCTGTAACAACTATGGCCTACTGTGGGCAGGGGGATAAGAAACACCGAAGGAAGTTCCCACTTCTTGTGAAGGAACTGCAGCATAGTCATAGTGAACACTGGTACTTCAAAATACAACTGACCACAATCACTTGCTTCAACATGCTACAGGATAAGCACAGTGAAGTCCTCTAACACAATTATCAGTTGATACTCATGTTTTAGAACAAGAACATGAACAGATCTCTCACTGTAATCATCCAGTAAGAATGACCCATTGCAAACAATCACATAAGAAGTACATATACCAACATGCATTACTGAACCACATCCAAGACCATATGAACAACTCTCAATGAACTAAAATCCTTTACCACGATCATATAACATACAAGAATATTCAATTTGCAAAGTAAAACAAGCCTTACCAGCCCTGTATGATTCGGCCGAATGAGCTAAATAAGATGGGTTATCTCCCTGCAGCAGCACTTCCTTACATACATCAAATAGTAACCCATCATGCAGAACTATAATCTCCTCCACCAACCCATGCTTTATCTCCCACTGAGAGGATACCTTACAACCACCACCTATATTAGGTGCAAGCAGCAGTGACTGTAAGAAAGAATCAATTGTGTAGTGTTGTAGATGAGTGTTCCTTGTTTTGAAAAGATTGAACCACCAGAATGTATCATCTTCATGTTGTGTCTCACCCTCCTCATGATTCTTAGTGGCGTTACTTCTTTGTGACATCTTCACATGGTAAATACAACCATCACTAGCATCAGCACACATCAATATAATAGAATCCAGAGGCTCTGACTCACAATCAACTCCACTTCTGGAAATCAGATCATTAACTGAATCACTTCCCTTGAGCTCTAATCCCCTTAGAATTGTCTCTCCAAACCACTTCCCTCTATCAAACAACAAATAACTTCCAGAAAAACACACAATATCAATTTGAAAGGATTCACTACACTTTCCAAGCAATAAAACTGTGTCTCTATCAGGCATTTTAACAAACAAATTATCTTCATATAAATTTCTTAACAATTTTACACAATCACAATGAGGGTACCAGTGAGAAAAACCGATTGTAAATCCAGAAAATAGCAAATCCAATAGCTTGAACTCTCTTCCATGATCAAATATCTTTCCATTTAAATCAAAATAAAGAATTGAATGATTCTTACCCCTTAATTTGTTGGAGACCCAAACCATCTTGACAAAATCGTTGTCAGAATCCTCAATTCTACTTACACAGCCAAAACCATTGATAGGGTTTTCTTCTGGTAGGTATATACTCTTTGAATCTTCTGTTTCTCTAAAGAAATACGGAGGAATATCCACAACAGATGAAAAATCTCTTTCTGCAAAGAAGTAAGGCGGAATGAAATTGAAATCAAGAGTATCTTCTTCTTCAACACCTATAACTGTAGAAGTTTCTTCAACTTGAGGAGATGAAATTACATAATCTAATTGGCTCAAGTCCTCATTTGAATCAACCTTTTCATTTTCAGTCACAAGAAGAACAGATTTAGCTTCCACACGAGTTTGAAGAGCTAACTCTCGAATTTGACGCTTCATCTCTGCATCCCTCCCATACTTTTCAAGTAATTCACCTAGCCCTTTTCTTAGACGTTCACGGAAGTCGGCCTAAGCTTCGACACCGTCTCTTCCAATTCTGTAAACTGAAGATTAAAGTTCTTTAGCTTATCCTCTATAGTTTTAGCAGCGGTATTTCCCGATCCACCCATGGCTTCTCAGGGAACGGCTCTGATGCTAAATGTTATGTTCTCACATAACAATTCAACAAAAGAGAAGAAGTAACTCCCAAATCCAAAGGATCTGAGCCTAAAGTAACTTTTGATTCCAGAGGAATCAAGCCTAATTCTAAGCTACAAGAGCAAAGAACTTGAAAAGAACAAATGTTATGTATTTTGATTAATTTTGGATAATTGTTTCATTACAGACTTGAGGCTTATAAAACCAGACAACCTTATCCTCACAATTGATAACCACACCCCTAACTAGGCTAAGTAACATCCAAGTACAAATAATAATAAAGATAGATATAGTAATGGATAAGGGCACCCCTTTCTTATATGGGGTACATGACACCGGCTCCGTGTGAGGGGGAGTGTTGAGAATAGTCCCACATCGCCTGATATCCTGGATATGTGAAGTATATAAGTCTTGGACAACCCTAACCTTGTAAGCCGACTTTCAAGGTTAGTAAGCTCATGGATTTCTACAGCTAGTGGAGAATGATTCTTTTTCCGGACAAGCAGTTACAGAACTCGAAAGTGCCATAAAATGTATTATTCTTAGGTTTGACTCTTTGCTCTAGAGGTACTCTTAATCTCGATTTCCTGTATAATGTTGGAAACAAATGGGCATCTTTTTCTCTACTCTAAGTTTTCTTCATGTGCGGACTTAGAATCTTGATACTTTGAGATTGAAACGGGTTTCAGCAGAAAAATATAGAGAATACTATATGGGAATTGGGTGTTAAAACAATCAAGAAAATTTGGAGTTTACTGCCTTCTGATATTTGATGATTCATAATATAATGCGTTGGCTAGAGGTCTCTTCTTGTTTTCTCTCTCCAAAAAAAAGGAAAACGAAAAACCCAGCCGCTTGATCCCCTTTCTGCTCAGATCGGC
>JAJJMA010094896.1:0-14274 GCA_023529015.1 Papaver nudicaule
CCGGATAATTGGTGAAGGTATGATCTAAACCTAATTTCGTATCTTCAGGTTTTGGTAAAACTAAACTTTGATTTCGAAACCATAATCTGGTTTTCGCATCCATGAGCTATTCGGTCCAAAACTTAAAATGTGACCAATGAGAGAACATGAGTTCGAAACGATGTTTGCTGGCTAACAATGACTTGAGAATCGAGACTAATGTGCTATGTGAGTTCTAAAAGGTCGAAAAGACCCTGGGGTTTCCTAAAGGTTTATGTGAACCGGGAAATATAACTTGTGCGTCAAGGACAAAAAGGTGTGATGCAGAAACGTCTCTTGACCACATGGACTCTCAAGTTCAACACCAAACATTTTTGATGAGACTAATATGTGTTTCTTGTTTCGAAACCTTAACCAAGGTTTTTGTTAATACAAAATCTAAAGTTCGAAACCGAACTTTAGGATCCGAAACCTTAATTTGGATCTGCCAAACAATATGCAGATTTCGAAACCTAAAAATGGTTATCTCAGAATGCGTATTTTCGAAGTTCAAAAATCTACCATTTTGATTTGTGCTTCAACTAATTAATGAGTTTGATTTCTCAGTTTGAAATTTGAATTCATTTTAAATAAATAAAAAGAAATAAAAGAACTAATTTAATAAATAGGTTACAGTTTGTTTTAAATTGGCCAATAACATTAATTTGTAGTGCACAAAATTGGACCCTGCTTGGTTGACCTCCCTGTAATATATACTGGAGTGAGCATTCTAGGATTAGTCTCATCCAATGGTTAATTTCCGTGATCATTTTCTTGAGGTACCACGAAGGTTCTGTATTCTTGATAATAAATTGCACCAGGCTTAATGAATCTGTTTCAAAACACACAACATAAGATAATTTGGAGGTTTGATGTTATAAGATGACGACACATCTGAAGCTATTTTTTTTTTTTGTGACATGTTCCTTTTACAAATCTCTACATTCTTTGAAAACACATGAGTGCGTTTTTGAGATACCAAACTTCACCATCTACCATTTTTTTTATCCGTTAAGTTTCAACAACTAATTCTCTTTTTTTTTTATCGTCAACAACTAATTCTCAAAGTGATAAATAATGATATTATACGTCTTAACAAATCCATCTCGACAAATCCTTCTCTTCAATATATACGATTTTGTTGCTAATTTTTTTTTTAAAAGCAAATTACAACAATATTGGCAAAAACCTAATAAATTTTACCAATTACGAGAAAAAAGAGTACTCATTGGTCCGGTATAATGTGATGTTGTTCTTGCCTAAACTTTGCAAAACGTTGGCACTCTGTAACAAAAAATGATTTGTTGACCGAGCCAACTAGTAGAGTAGTGTTATATTTGTTTCTTTCTTACACTCTCTGTACACTTATCTACATAGGATTCTTCTTTTACTTTTGACTGGTTGTCCCTTGACACCTGTCTGTTCTAGGATTAGTCGGTGGTGTTGTTACCCTTTATTTCATGTCTGTGTACTGCCTATAACTACTCTCTCTGTACTCCTTTGTTTTTAATGAGAAATGTAATTGTCCTTCCTCCACTATGGTATCAGACTAGCTGTAGGGTTTCTTTTACCCCTTCTCGATCCTTTCTTATCATTTTTTTCTTCTGTAAAACCCTCTATCACCATTAATGGCGGCTGCTAATACCTCCACTTTTTCCTCTATATCTCTTCACACCCTAACCAATATAGTACCATTAAAGCTTCAAGAAGAATCTGGTTACTCAAGTTTTAAAGAAATACAAAGTTCATGGATATGTAACAGGTGGAACTCCTTGTCCAGATCAGTTTCTTAATGCTGCTGCTAGACTTGCTAATACTACAAATCCTGAATATACTACTTGGGTTGATGAAGACAACATTGTTCTTCTTCTTATCAACAACTCTATCTCACCTCATCTTCTTCCATATGTTGCTTCTGCTACAACCTCTAAAGAGTTATGGGATACCATCAGAGAAAGGTATGGAACTTCATCTGCTACTCATATTGTTCAATTAAGAACTCAGTTACATAATATGAAGCTTGGGTCATCAACTGTTACCCAATATATATCTGAAATAAGTAAAATCAAGGATTCACTAGATGCTTGTGCGTGTCCAATCAGTGACAGTGAAATCCTAGTTTCTGTGTTGAAGGGGTTACCACCTGAATACTCATCTTTCTGTACCACCATGAGATTCAAGGATCCACCAGTAACTTTTAGAAATCTTCATAATCTCCTTCTTAGTGAAGAGATCTGTATCAAAGATATGAAACAAAGTACTATTGATGATTCTTCAAAAGCCTTTGTAGCTACAACTTCTTCCAACACCACTCAAAATTCAACCAATACCCACAATACATCTAATAACAACTCTCATAACAATGGAAATGGAAGAGGCAGAGGATACAACAATTTCAGAGGTAGAGGTAGGAATCAATCCTTTTATGGTAGAGGTGGTGGTCGTTTCTATTCTGGTAGAGGCTCTAACATTGGTTCCAGCTCTTACAACTATGTCAGCAGTCCTTATTTACCTTCTTACAATGGTCACTACAATCAGGGTTATCACAGTGACAAGCCAACTTGTCAAATCTGCATCAAATATGGCCATGGTGCTGCTGAGTGTAGATACAGAACCAATTTCTCTTATCAAGGCCACCATCCTCCTCATAACCAAGCTGCAATGATGGCTACTGCTGGAATACTTGGTGAAAGTCCATGGTACTTTGATACTGGTGCTAATCATCACTTGACTCCTCATGTTCATAACATTCAGAGTTCTTCTTCCTCTTACAATGGATCTGACAGAGTTACTACTGCATCTGGAGAAGGTATGCCAATATCTCATTCTGGTCATACTAAAGTTTATGTTCCTAATCATTCTTTTTCTCTGCATAAAATTTTACATGTTCCAAAAACTTCACATAATCTAATTTCTGTTCATAAATTTGCCTCTGATAATTCCTGCTCTCTAACTTTTGATTCTAATGGCTATTTTGTCAAGGATCTCAAGTTGGGGAGGACTATTTTACAAGGGCCAACTGAAAATGGACTTTATCCACTCTACTGCACTACTACATCCAGTCAGTCTCCATCAAAACCAACTGCTAACTCCTGTGTCAAGACATCAACTTCAATTTGGCATCGAAGATTAGCTCATCCATCATTTCAATCTCTTTCAAGAATCTGCAAAACTATGAATATTAGTAATATTTGTAATAAGCCTCTTTTCTGTAATGAGTGCAAGTTAGCTAGAAGTCACAAACTTCCATTCAGTTTATCAAATTCTGTCTCTACTTATCCTTTACAACTTTTGCATTTAGACCTTTGGGGTCCATGCTCTACAACTTCTGTTTCTGGATTCAAGTTCTATGTAAACATAGTTGATGATTTCTCAAGATTTTGTTGGATATATCCTCTTAAAGCTAAATCTGATTTCAAAAACATCTTTTCACATTTCAAAAATTATGCAGAGAATTTACTTTCAACTCATATAAAATGCATTAGAACTGATGGTGGTGGAGAATTTGTCAACAATGAGTTAACTGATTTCTTACTCTCTCATGGAATTCAACATGAACTCACTTGTCCTCACACACCTGAGCAGAATGGTGTTGCTGAGTCCAAACATAAACATCTCCTAGAAATTACTAGAGCTTTTTTACTTCAATCTGGTTTGCCACATACCTTTTGGGTTGATGCAATCCAAACAACCAACTTTGTCATAAATAGACTTCTAGCTAAATATATTCAAAACCAGTCTCCATATGAAATTCTCTTTAAAAAATTGCCTGACTATACTTATCTAAAATGCTTTGGATGTAAATGCTTTCCATGGTTAAAGCCATACACAACTAACAAGCTTCAACCTAGAAGCAAACTGTGTGTTTTCATTGGTTACAGTTCTCACCACAAGGGTTACAGATGCTTGGATACTTCAACTGGAAGAGTTTTTATATCAAGACATGTCATCTTTGATGAGGAAAGTTATCCTGCTCTCATAAACCCACTACAATCAGCTCCTTCTCTCACTTTTCCTACTCCAGTTTCCACTTCTTCTACTTTAAGTGAAACTGTTTCTACACCAACTAAAAAATCTACTGCTAGCATTACTCCTATTACTACTACTACTAATACTATTACACCTTCTACTACTATTACACCTTCTACTACTATTTCTAACAACCATTCTATGACTACAAGAGCCAAAGTTGGTACTTTCAAACCAAAATCTTACTTTGCCACCAAACATCCTATACCACATGCCTTACTTGCTACTGTACCTGAATCTGTCCCAACTTGTTTCTCTCAAGCTAATAAAATAAAACAATGGAGGCAGTCTATGGTTAATGAATACATTGCACTTGAGAAGGCAAGAACTTGGACCAAAGTACCACCACACCAGATCAAAATGTTATTGGTTGCAAATGGGTATACAGAGTCAAGTATAAACCTGATGGCAGTGAAGACAGAAAGAAATCAAGACTTGTTGCTAAGGGGTTTCATCAAAGAGAAGGTGAAGATTTTACAGAAACATTTAGCCCTGTGGTCAAACCAACCACTATCAGACTTGTTCTCTCCTTAGCAGTTAACTACAATTGGGTCATCAAACAGCTTGATGTTAGCAATGCTTTTCTACATGGCAACCTACAGGAAACAGTATACATGACTCAGCCTCCTGGATTTGTGGATCCTCAACACCCTGATTGGGTATGCAAACTAAACAAGTCTCTTTATGGATTGAAACAAGCCCCTAGAGCTTGGTTTGAAAAGCTTCAAGATGTCCTTATAGAATTGAACTTCAAACCTTCATTGGCTGACTCCTCTCTGTTTGTTCAAAGACTTGGGGATAGAATCACTGTTGTTCTTGTATATGTTGATGATATCATCATCACTGGCAGTTCTACTTCTTATTGTGAGCAAGTCATTCACCACTTCAACAAGTATTTTCCTGTCAAAGATTTGGGTTCTCTTCACTATTTCCTAGGCATGGAAGTGAAAAGATCTGACAAAGGCCTATTCTTGCATCAGACCAAGTATGCTCTGGATCTTCTTCAAAGAACTAATATGATGGGATCAAAACCATGCAGCACACCATGTACTCCAGGTACAAAACTATCAGCCAATGATGGTGTTTTATTGACTGATCCAACTGAATACAGATCTTTAGTTGGTGCATTACAGTACCTCACATGGTCAAGACAGAAAATATCATATGTTGTCAATCAAGTGTGCCAATTCATGCATTGTCCCACAACTGAACATCTAACAACAACTAAGAGGATTCTAAGGTATGTCAAAGGAACTCTCACCTATGGATTGTTCTTCACCAAAGGATTAAACACTATATCTGGTTATACTGATGCTGATTGGGCTGGTGACCCTGATACAAGAAGATCTACAAGTGGTTTCTGCATCTTTTTTGGGCAAAATCCTATCTCTTGGTCTGCAAAGAAACAACCAACTGTTTCTAGAAGCAGTACTGAAGCTGAATATAGGTGCTTATCTAGCTCTGCTGCTGAAATTCTTTGGATCTGCCAGCTCCTGAAAGACTTGCACATATTCTTACCATCTTGTCCCTTTGTTCACTGTGACAACAAAAGTGCAATCTCATTGGCTTCTAACCCAATTCTTCACAGCAAGATGAAGCATATTGCCATTGATTATCATTTCATCAGGGAATTGGTTCAATCTAAAAATATTAGAATCTCTTACATAGCTTCAAATCAACAGATAGCTGATATATTTACTAAAGGTCTTGCTGGTCCTCGTTTCTCATTTTTACAGAACAAACTGAGGGTGCTTTCTGCACATCAGTTTGCGGGAGGGTAGTAGAGTAGTGTTATATTTGTTTCTTTCTTACACTCTCTGTACACTTATCTACATAGGATTCTTCTTTTACTTTTGACTAGTTGTCCCTTGACACCTGTCGGTTCTAGGATTAGTCGGTGGTGTTGTTACCCTTTATTTCCTGTCTGTGTACTGCCTATAACTACTCTCTCTGTACTCCTTTGTTTGTAATGAGAAATGTAATTGTCCTTCCTCCACTACCAACTACCCACCCTAAAGCCTTCCAACAGATCCAATGGTGAAGGCTGCCTCATCTGCCCGCTACTAATCCCGATGTTACAGTCACATAGTCTCCAAGTCCTTGGATAGTCTCTCAGCTAGTATATCATCGTTGTTCTATAATCTCTTGCAGTATGTTATGTACTAATTCTGCGGGTCCCACGAGGTGAGCCCCACACTAGCGAGAGGACGAAATTTGAACTTCGTTATTATCATTTGAACGGCTATTTTGACTTGTAATAGAAAACAGCAAGTAAAGTTAACGGACGTTTGTTTAGAGAGAAGATTTTGATTTCTAATCCCCACTTTTTTCCCGCCTGTACACAAACAAATCCCCATTTCTAATCTCTCCTCTCTCTCCCTCTGCAATTCCCGATTCACGATTTTCTCTAGTTTAGGGTTTCAAAGATGAATCAGTATCACGTCTATGAAGCAATCGGTCGAGGAAAATACTCTGTAATAACCCTAACTTACTTCGATTTAGGGTTTCTTTATGCGACTTTCTAATTCCGTAATATTTCGTTTATGTTTTCAGATTCTTATTTGATTTTGAGTTTGTAATAAGTTCGAATTTCATTTATTTGTGATTTGTTGTTGTTGTTGCAGACTGTTTATAAAGCGAGAAAGAAGAAAACCATCGAGTATTTTGCTGTTAAAAGTGTTGATAAATCTCATAAGAGTAAACTCCTTCAAGAAGTAAGTAACTAGGGATTTTTCTTTCTTGTTAGCTTAATTTCTTTGGTAAACATGTAATTTGAGCTTTTCTTGTTATAAGATCTGAAGTTCATTTGTTTAGGGTTTACGAAAAATATAAACCCTATTTTTGAATGTTTTGTATTGTGATTGGGGAAACTGCTGTTGGAGCAGTAGATCTCATATAAACAATGATAAGGGAAAGTTTAGAAGTCGGCGAGTGAGTTAGGTTTACTTCGATTTGTGAATTCCAAAGATAAGAGTATCAGATTGGATCGACAACTCAGCAGGCTCATTCCTGGCTAAGGCGTTCGCTTTTGATATAGATTGCATAGTATAATTGTTTGTTTTTGTTATGTAATGTTACCATTTCATACTGTTCAAGGTCAAGTTGTAATGTGTCTTATACAATTGTTACTATGGTGCCAATTGATAAGTGGTATAAATAGCATAGGTATAGAAAGAAAAATACTATATGAATTTCACCTTTTGCTGCTTTATGTTGTATGTTGAGGAGTGCTTATTGTCTATGCAGGTACGGATTCTTCATTCGCTAAACAATTCAAATGTACTCAAGTTTTATTCATGGTAAGCAAGCTAAGGTTATTGGTTATTCTTTTGGTAAATATGTAAGCATTTCGATGAGCAAGGTGTTATAAATATAAATTTAGTCTAAAAGTTACCGGTTTAGAGAGCTGGGATTGCTTTATTTGACTAATATTCAGATCTCAGAGGTTGTTGTGTGTTTCTCACATCATTTCTCGATATGATCATTTGAAATGTTTCCAGTGTGTATGTGGGAGCATCTAAGTTCTTTTGCATATGTAACTTTTAGGTATGAGACTTCCGCACACCTGTGGTTGGTCTTAGAATATTGTGTTGGCGGGGATCTCATGACTTTGTTACGTCAGGTATCATTCTTTATTTCTTTGGAGCTGCTTCAGTGCATTCTATATCTCGACTTGTTTCTCTTATAATTTTGGTTAAAAACTGAACTACTCTGTTAGAGCTTTGTTAAGATTTACAGATTATCAGACTTCTCAAACTAGTTTGGAACATATTATAATGATCTTTTTATGTATTGTCACAAAATAAATTTTTATGCTTATACAATCCATGAAATCTTTAGCATACAGGGCTTGACGGAATAAGTGATTTGCAGAATCTTCTAAGGTTTGTTTCATGTTCATAATTAAAAGTTCTCACATTTGCAGGATTCTCAACTTCCTGAAGATTCAATACATGACTTTGGTCGTGACCTATTAAAGGCATTGCAGTAAGATATGCTTACTTGATGCTCATGTATTTAGTAAATTTATTTGATATCTTTAAGGTTTCGGTACATAGTGTTTATCTGGTAGCTGATATCTGAAGATTGCCACTGCCTTTAGGTACTTACACTCGAATGGGATCATTTATTGTGACTTGAAGCCATCTAATATCCTACTTGATGAGAATGGGCGCACAAAGGTATTTTGATTTTCCCCTCGATTTCTGAAATCTATTGCTAAAAGAGGGTATATAGGTACAATTTCCCCTCTGAAAAACTCGTTCTCTAATTTTCTCTTTCTCATTGGTAATTGCAGCTCTGTGATTTTGAATTGGCTAGAAAACTTATTGATATATCTAAAACTCCGTCTTCCCAGGTTAGTCCCCAGCATCTGATGTTTGTCGTTTTTTAACATACATTATTTGTTCACCAAGCCACTTTCTTAATCTTGAGATGAAATTTTGTTTTGTTAGCTACCACAAGCGAAACGTGGAACACCATGTTATATGGCACCTGAGTTGTTTCAGGACGGAGGAGTGCATTCATATGCTTCTGATTTCTGGGCCCTCGGTTGTGTACTTTATGAGTGCTATGCGGGTAGACCTCCCTTTGTTGAAAAAGAGTTCACCAGGCTTGTAAAGTCAATATTATCTGATCCATATCCACCTCTCCCTGGTAATCCAAGCCGCTCGTTTGCAAGCTTGATTAGCTGTCTTTTGATAAAGGATCCAGCTGAAAGAATAGTGTGGTCTGATCTGTGTTTGCATGACTTTTGGAGAACAAAATTCACTTCTGTGCCTCTACCTCCAGAGCCTGCTTTTCTTGACATGATTGAACAATATGCTAAACCATGTCTTTCAGAACGTAATGGTGAAAAGCCACCCCAAGGCAAGACACCCCCAAAAACTCGAGAAAGAGACTCAAAAGGGATTCCTAAACAGGACGAGAATTCTATTTCAGGAGCCAGGGGGTTTGAATCACCAGCTAAGAATACACCCAGTGGCAAGAAACCGCTGACGAAGGCTTTTGGTAGGGCTGTTGTAGAGAAGAAAAAAGAGTTTTCAAGTGCTCCAAGAGCAGTAAATCTCTTAAGACTCTCAAGGATCGCAAAAACAAATTTGCGAAAGGAGAATGATAAAGAGAACTACAGAAGACCCATGCCCAAGAACTCTGAAAATGACGCTGAGGTGAAAATGGAGAATAATGATATGGAACTTGATTTTAGTGAGAATGTCGAGGATGAAGCAAATGATGACGCAACTGATGAAGCTGATGGATCTGATTCAACTTCTACCACCGAAGAAACACTGCAGATTCAAACTCAAGATAATGACAGAAGAGCAGAATCTGATCATAATACAAACCAGCCGGATTCCTCACCTGACACTGATATGATTATCTGTGATGACTCACAAGAAAGTGAAAATGAAACTTGCACACCACATCCTGATGTGGCTGCTACACCACCTAGTGTTGGTCACCCGAGAAAAGGTAAGATGCTGAAAATGGGTTCGGATAGTGGCCCTAATGCAGATTCTTCAAAGTCATCTAAAGGTCTTTCTGATGTACATTGGCATGCATCTGATCTCTCGGTCAGACCTGTTATGCCCAGCAGAAAAGGCGATAAGGCATCACAGGCTGTACCATCGCTTCCTTTTGATGCAGTGCCGATATCCGATTTTATAAAGATGCCTAAAGAACATCTCGAAAAGCTCAACCATCGTATAATATCTGTTTTGAATGGGAATAATCCAATTTCAGAGAAGCAAAACGTGATAAGATACCTTGAAATGTTGAGTGGAAATGCAGATGCTGCAAATATCGTAACTAATGGTCAAATTATGCCAGTTCTTGTCAAAATGTTTCGATTAACGAAGGCTTCCACACTGCGTGTACCGCTTGCTTCATTGATTGGCTTATTGATTCGTCATTCAACTTTTATTGAAGATGATTTATCAAATTCTGGCATTTTAGGAGCACTAACAGATGGTCTACGAGATAAACAGGACAAAGTTAGAAGGTTTTCTATGGCTGCTTTGGGAGAACTGCTTTTCTACATATCCACTCAGAGTGAGCATGATAGAGAAAATAATCCTCCAGAGTCTCCATCAAAGGATGCCCGATCTGCATCTGGTTGGCAGGTAAACTACTCCCCTTCTTATGACCTTGTCTTCAACTTCACAAGTTCAAGCTTGGAAACTTCAAATATCATCAGCCATCTATCAATAGCTATAGCCATTTCGAATGACATTTATTTTGGTAAACTAAGTTTTTTTTTTTTTTTTTTTTTCCCGTTCTTGTAATAACATCGTCTTGTCTTTTTACAGGTTCCTGGTCCAGTTATTGCATTGGTGTCTTCAGTTTTACAGCCTGGAGAAGATGATTTAACTCAACTCTATGCTTTAAGAACAATTGAAAATATTTGTAGTCAAGGAGGGGATTGGGCAGCTCGATTCAATAGCCAGGATGTGATTAGAAAACTTACCCACATATTCAAAGCTGTGGGGAAACAAGAGAGTACGAGGCTCACTGCCGGTTCATGTTTGGTACGCTTGGTTCGCTCAAACCCCGCCAGCATACAATCTGTAATGGATAAACTCTCATTCAAAGACACTGCAGCTGCTCTCATCAAAGGGAACCCTCGTGAACAACAGATTGGTCTGAACCTTTTAATCATGGCCCTTCACACAAACATGAACCGACAGCTTCATCTCGTGGAGGAGAAGCATCTGATACAAAGCCTTCTCTCTCTTCTTGAGCAAGGAACTGAAGTTTTGCGCGGAAAGACACTTGTTTTTATTGCCCTTCTTTGTAATAATGACCAAAAATGGCTACCCCATTTCTTCTGGAATGCAAAACTGTTGTCGGCAGTTGATAGATTGGGAAAAGAGAAGGATGAATATGTACAGAGGTGCTTGGATGCCTTTGTTGGGCTTGTGACCAATACTGTGCCGGGATTATTGAAGACTATAACTAATGATGTTCGGGAAATTATGGGCGGGAGACGCCTTGGCCAGATCTCTTCTTTAAGTGGCCGAGCAACTGCGAAAACTACCACTAATTTGTTTGCTGTAATTCTCCATCTTTTTGGAAGCTCCTCATTCAAGCAGAGGGTGATGAACCCTCAGGTCTTGCAGCAAGTGGCTAATCTCATCAAGCTTGTGGAGTCACCTTTCCAGGTACGAAACTATCATCTACCCTCTTTTGCCTTTCTGTATAGCTTCCCTGCAAAGAACAGCACGGCTCATTTATAAAAACACATTAGGCAAGATAAATTTCTATTCCCGACCAGCAGAAACCACGTGTGGTTCGTTTTTCTGATGAATCCTCCATGAACAGCTTAGCTTATTGTTTTGGTACCCGTCAGGTTTTAAGGCTGCTGAATATTTCTTGTTCAAATCGAGGCCAATATTATACTGCTAAGATGCTTTGACGATATTCAATTACAGGGTATTTCAGATATTCTGTACTGAAGCTTACATATGATCTCACTCATTGATTTCAGGGAAGAGATGATTTCCAGATAACGCTTCTAAGGATTTTGGAGTCTATAACAGACGAATTGTCCTTCATTGTTGCAAACCCTGACATTTTTATCAGTCAGGTTCTCCCAAGTCTTGCCATGCTATACAAGGGAAATAAAGATGGAGATGCTAGATTCCTATGCCTGAAACTTTTGTTTGATGTGATGATAGTTTTCTTGAATGAACCATTTGAAGATGAGAAGCAGGCAGAGAATCTGAAGTTGATATCAAATGGTCATTTCCTTCCTCTCTACCCGACCTTGATTGAGGATGAAGAACCTATTCCTATGTATGCGCAGAAGCTCTTGGTTATGCTGATTGAGTTCAACTACATTAAGATTTCAGATATTCTCCACTCGAAAACAGTTTCCCAGTGCTTTGAGTTTCTCCTTGGTGACCTCTCTAGTGCAAATGTGAACAATGTTAAACTCTGCTTGGCCCTAGCATCTGCTCCTGAGCTGGACACCAAGATACTCTCTCATCTGCGAGTGGTGAGAAAGATTGGTAATCTGCTTGAGTTTGTGAATGCGAAGGAGATGGAGGATTTTCTGGAACCAACTCTTGCACTTTGCAAAGCTTTTCTTCTGCGCGTCATGGGAGCCCTCAAAGGAGTTCCTTATCCCAAGGAACCAGCTCTCTTAAGTGATGGTTCTTCCAATACACGGGTAATTAACCAACAAAATTACATCAAAGATATACCCGATTTTGGTAGCAATGTTGGGGTTTTATTAGAATTGAGTAGCTCAGATGAAGCGCGGGTTGCAGATTTAGCGTCCGAATGTATCATTCTATTACTCCAGGCAGCACCAAGGGAAGCCACAATTGGGTTGTTGACGAACCTTCCCAAGGTTGCCGGAGTCCTAGAATCTTGGAGCCGAGGGGTATCGAGCTTACTATTAAAGCGAACGCTGCATGCTCTAGGGTATTCGTGTAGACAGTATATGTCCCAAGCAATGATATTATCAATATCTGTCTCAGATATTACCAAAGTTGAAACCATTGTTTCTATTCTTAAAACTTCGGGCATTTCTGGTGTTGCTGATGCTGCTTTTATCGTGGGCTTGGAACTACAACGACTTCCACGTTGCAAGTGAAATACTCGAGTTTTTGCATCCCACCGAATTGCTATCAAGGTTTGTGTTGAACATTCTGCTGCTCTGTCAGTTATCATTTGATTCATTGTTCAAGTATTCATAGATATTTGTTTTTGCAGAGGACACGATAAATGTATAAGCCAGCTTATTGGTTATCATGAAGATTGATCAGTTTGAGAAATGACCCTTCCTCATGCTGAGGTGAGTTATTTTATTTCAAATTACAATACTAATCTGAATCTGGTCAATTTTTTGTGTAATTCATGTAAGACCTGTAACACTGTAGATCTGTTTTAGTTTATCCCATGTTTTCATTCTTCATCTACATTGTATCCTGTTTCCTTGCATCTGTCTAACTTATCATGTATATATTATTGAGGCTGTAAAGAGTAAGACACTGGAAAGGTACTGGTCACTGCACTGTGGCATAACTAAGTGTTTTCACAAGTAGAGATCTCACCTTTGCTGTCCCTCTGCATCTACGAGTTAGAATCTTGGAGGTTTTCTTTTCTTCACCTTAGTTAAGAGAATCTATAAAATACAGAGAACAGATAATGATTTGTTCATAAGAGTCCAAGGAATAAAATGTCTATTCTCTCATGGTGTGTTCGATTTTGAAAATTGAATTTGTCTGCAATAGTATCATGCACGTGAAGAAGCGACAAACACATGTCACCCTTGAGATGAATCTCAACCACCTAATCTTTTCCCATATACTTTTTTAACAACCCCATCACTTTAGGTTGAATTTAACACACTTTGCCCTCTTTGTTTTGTGGTGTTGGTGTAAAATTCCTCTTTTTTGTTGTCGATTCTTTACCTCTTGAATACAATACTCAAACCGCATTGCTAGTCTGTTCTAGTGTAATAGTCGGATGGCTCCATAAATTTCCAAACTTCCAGTTGAAAATACAACCAAAATCTCCAGCCATACAAAATTTCAACCTCTACCAACCAAATGGTCCCGTTTGATAAGGTATGCCTTGGGCGTATTTTGATTGATTCACCCCGTGACTTGCGCAGGGACTGTAATGTCATTTCTTTGACTTGTGCAACAATAAAGTCTTTCTTTTTGTACATGAATGAATACCAAACTAAAAAAAAGGTTGTCAACAAAGTGGTACTTTGAGCTTAAGTTTAAGTTTGATCACATGCAATACTTAACGTTAAGTTGCATTGTATGCTTAATAGGAATTTAGGGGGGAAACGATTCAAGCATTCACACATTCATCCCAAACAAGTTGCCATCTTATGTATATATAAGAACATCCAGATCAAATTTTGCAATGTATGCATAAAAATTCAAGCACAATGGGTGCTGGTATATTTGGAAAAAGCTAAAAAAAAAGGCCAAATTACTATAAAGCTAAACCCAAGTATAGCTTTGCATATACGGCTTTTTGCGAGGCACTGCTGCGGATGCTCTGAGGTTCCAAGATGAATGCCTGCAGGGGTGGGGAGAAATGACTGAGATCAAAAGAAGAACTACTTTATGGATTTAGGACTTTTTTTTAATTGTGTATACCTAACCCAGACCCAAATAGCCAGGCCAGTTGTATCATGTAGGAAAAAAAAGTAATGAAAAAAAAAGCTTAATAGTGTGTATGATCTTGTCTGTTAGCTAAACT
>JAJJMA010094896.1:31800-46277 GCA_023529015.1 Papaver nudicaule
GGGGGGGGGGGGCTACAGCCAGGGTTAGTCAACCCCTGGCTCCGCCCCTGCCCAACAAGAAAACATTACGTCATTGGCATGTCGTCACATTTTTGCTCTAATATTTTTTTTTTCTTTTGAAAGAAACATTTATTAACCTAAAGAAGATGAGTTACATTATTAACATTACAAATATTGTGTAATCACTGACTTTTACTAATTTGACTCATCGTACCTAAATAAGACATTTGATAGTTACAAAATTTAAGAAGACTTTTTGCTATGGAATCAACAACTTTATTACAATTTCTATTGACATAAAAGTATGCAAAGTTGGTAAAACACTTCTCCAAATTTCTTGTTTGATATAATATGCTTTTGGATCTCCATTCCATATTGGAAAGTCTCTTTGAGAGGAACCCTGCAACATTTTTGTTATCATTAAGAAAAATTGCTCGATTAATTCCTTGATCAGCTGCCCACCTACCTGCTTCTCGACTAACTCTAGCTTTCACTTCTTCAACACTAAGACACCAACGTGTTCCACCCGCAAACTCACAAAGTAGACCATTATGAGACATTCTAACAATACCATATGCAAATCTCTTTTCACTCCTTGTAAAGCAGCATCAAAGAATATGTAATCAATGTTTTCATCAGTGTTATCTCTTCTATTCTCGCAATGCGGATGAGGAAATTCACACAAAGCAACCTTATTTTCCTTGTTTTGTTTAAACTTTGTTTTATCAAAGTAGAAAGTTCTTTTTGAATATTTGTGATTAACTCTTGCGGATTTTGTTTAATCTTTTCAAACACCACCCTGAACCTGTATTTCCAAATGAACCAAACAACATATGCAATAGTTTTTCTATACTGTTTATCAGACAACCATGAAATGCACCAGTTTTTGAAAGAAAGGTTAGCAGCACCATAAAAAATATGTGACATAGATAATCCTCTAAAGATTGTTGTTGTAGAAAAAATGTTCCCACAACTATCCTCGAGATTCGTGTATTGATGATGCATTCCTGACTGTCAGATGCTTCAACAGTTTCCTCGGGATTCGTAACTGATGATGTTCAGTTAAGAATTGATTTTTGATTCTTCTATGACTTTAATTCTCAAAGATTGATTGATTGAGGAGGAGGGGGGGTGCCTGCAAGACACTCTGATGCTTAAGTAAGTACGTAAGAGCTCACTGCAGGTTTTTGTAGAGAGAAAATGATTAGTGAATGTGTACCTTTGGAGTTTGATTTCCACCTCTATTTATAGGTAGTAGGTGAGATGAATCTAGAGCCATAATATCCCAGATTCGTTATGCCATGTACCTGGGCCAATTGCCAATCGGGTTCATCTTTACATAATGTATTTGACCACATAATTAATTATATACCCATATTTTTGGGATGACCAGATAATTAATTATATACATCCCCTATATTTAGGATGACTTTGTATCTAGACCTATAATTGCCCAGATTCATTTCTTCATTCATTTTTGAATATGTACCTGGTCTTGATTAGAAGCAGATCCATCATTTTATAGAGATACAGTGAATGTAGTCACTTTTGGTAGAAGGTTTTTGTGGACTGGGCTATCCATAAAACCCATGCTTCGGCCCAAAGCACAACTCTTTATTCGATTAAGATTATTGGGTTGAAATCTGCTGGGCCTTTTGTAGCTAAGTATATGGTACAAACATCGCCCCCTCTTAACCTTTCAACTTGTTGATAGGTTAAGAAATTGTACCGCCACTTTGATTAAACCGACGTGGCGTCCCAATGCCCCCGAGCTGATATAATTTTCTTGCCCTTAGAAGCTCAACTTGACAACTACTGAAATCTAGCCATATGGCAGCGTATATGTTGGAGATGTAGCTGTTAAAGCTGCTGATGTCGGAAAGGATTAAGTATAAGTACTTGGGCTGATGACTTGAAAATGAAGCCCGATATCTTGATGTGAATGGAATGGCGGCCCAGTTTGGTTGATTTGATAGAGAAATAATATTGTCGGTGGTCTCTTGAATTCTTTGGACTGGTCTCGATCTGGTTTAAACAAATTTTCCCTTATCTTCTCCCACGCAACCATATCTGATAAAATCGGTTTGAATTTTAGAGAGGGGGGACCAAATTCTTTAGTCTTCCACTTTATTCTCCTTCTAAGTTTATTTTTTGGCCTTTATATAATCAGCGATATAACATCATTCATTTCCACTATTGCTTGTGACTTCTCCTTCCTTGCTTTTCCATTTCTTTTTGAAATCAAGTGAGTTAAAATCTCTGCTTCTTAATTCGTCATTTTCCAAAGCTAGCTTTCTCTTATTTGGTCGTCTTCTGTCGCATAGAAATTTTCTTCTGTTTGGTCACCAAAAGGAAAAAAAAACTTTCTTCCCCCTTTGTGCCTTTCTGAGTATAAAATTCCTTTTTTTTTTTTTTACTTGATAAGGAAAACTCCTCTTGTTTTGTCTTGTTCTAGTATAAAATTTCTTCTTTCTGTGTGTCGTCTTTAAATACAAAACTTCATCTACTTTTGTTATTCTTTAATATTTGTGGAAGCAGGATTTGACTAGTAGCATACTGACCATTCCTTTTTGTTGCAGGTGTTAATTATGACTTTTGCCAGCAACTCCCCACGATGTCTGCAAAACTCCAAGGTTTCCAGGAAGAAAGTTATTTTGAAGAGAACTGCTAGGATCTCGGTAAAACAGGTTAACTTGCTACCAGTTTTCAACAGGACTGTTGTGAATACTCATATTTCCCCGGCTGGACCCTCATCTCGTATGATTCCCGCATCGCCGGTGTACACTCCTTCGTCGCCATCATATACACCGTCGTCGCCGACGTACACACCATCAACTCCTCGCGAATCTCTAGTTCCGGTGAACCCCGTAACTCCGCCTTACAAGAAGTCCCTTAACGAACTGTTTAATGGAATTACCGCTGCGGAGGTTACTCCAAATCTTCTTCTATTTCCGGTAAAGCCGAATGGTGATTCAATCACTGAGGAAGACTCTGCCATTATTGACCCTAATGTTGCCATTGGCCTAGCTGACAGTTGCTTGTTGCCGTAGGATCGTAGTATTTACTCTAATGTTTCTGATCAAGACGAAATATTAAGCACTTGTATCGGTAATGCCTTTCGTCTTTTGTCCTCGTTGGATCGTGTTGGCCGGATCCAAAAGTTGACTGCTGCTGAACGGGATCGGGTCATCCAAGCAGCTCTTGAGAATAGGGATGTCGAGCTCAGGAATAAGGATATTGAGATTGGTCGTCTCCGTACTGAATCAGCCTTCAAGGACAGTGAAATAATTCACCGTGACAACGAGATCGCTGATCTTCGTGGTGACATACTGGAATACCGCCGTCACTACGCTTGAGTTCTTGTAATGAAAGTTTTTTTTTTTTTTGTTTTTTGTTTTTTTTGTCTAAACAGTTAAGAAGCTTACAAGAATTTGATGGGAGCCTGGCAACAAGCTGAGCTCCAATCCCTTTTTGAAGTACAACTCCTATCCTATGGAAAAGAAAATCCCCAACTACAACGTTTCCATCATGGATAGCCATAAAGTTGCGCAATCTCTTCAGGAACTCCACCGTGTCACTACCCAACTCCCCCAAGGTAGAGAAAGCAAGCACACCAAGACCAAAGCCCTGAGCAGTACAGTTCTCTAGATATTTGTCTTTTTTGCGAATGACAGCATCATCGATTGCCTTGCCTGGAACAAAAGCACGCACCCCAACGCCAGTAAAAGGTGAAACAACTGTGATATCCATACACACATCATGTTCGTTATCCCAGTTATACACCAAGACATCTGCAGGTCTCAAGGCTACACCGGTATCCGAGAGAAACCCCAAATCAACCTCTTTCCTAGCTGAGACACCTGCACGATAACAAATATCGGCAAAGGTATCACGGACCAGGTCATTATACTTGAGACCAATACCACTCGAGCAATGCTAGGCATGGTCCCCAAAAATATCCATCTCCCTACCACAACTGGTGCAACTCTCTCCTTCCTCGAAGAGAGGGATCCCAAGCCTATAGCGCAAGATAGCTCTGAAATGTCGAGACCCAAGTTTTTGATTGAGCTCCTCAATCGGGATGGCCAACAAGTAGTCTTGTGCGTGCTTGATCCTGTTACACTGCCACAGGGCTGAATCTCGCTTAGTCATAACAAACCGGTTGGGTAAATCATTCTTCACAGCATCAAAGTATTTGATTGCCAAAGAGCTCATGGAATGGGGGGCAATATCCTCAATACACAATGAAGAATTCTCAATTCCACATACCTGCTTGTATGAGACAAGGGCACGCTCAAAACTGGGACTCAAACCAGACACACCAGAATGTCTCAGAATGTTCTCCTGCTGAGGTCTAGTCTGTAAGCACGAAGCCAAATAACAATACTGCATGGTGTCCTCCATAGTATACACTCCCAGCCCACCATACTTGATGGGGAGTGTAGCCATCCTATGTTGCAGCGAACCAAACCCCGGTCCATCTCCTGTGATAAGCTGCCGAAGAAACTGCTTCAGATGATCATTTAAAGCTTCTTGTGCCTTATCCAAGTACTCAGGTTTAGTTGTTCGCATAGCAAAGTATAACCTCGAGACACCAGAACAATTCCTCAACAGTAACAACTCACCATGTGGATCTTTAAGCTTCTGAATAGCATCAATCAATTCAGTGGTCTTACGAACCCTGTTAACTGCCAAATTTCTGCAGAATTGGGGGCTCAGGCTAACCGGTCCTCCCAAAAGCTTAACACCCTCAGTAGGCCGACATATATCAGGCGGAAAAACCCCCTCAACTAACCCCCTGCAATCAACCGAAGGCCAGAAGAGTTCAGTCTTTGAAACATTAAGGTGCAGCCCCAGAGCAAGGCCTTCCTGCTGAATAATTTCCAAGGCCTTGCCACCACCAGTGTGTCACCGACTAGGGTTCCGTCGTCTAAATACCATGCTTGAAGATCCAAACGGCATAATTCCGCGATTCTATGTATCAAAGGATGCAGAGTTAAGGCAAATAACATAGGACCGAGAGGATCACCCTGTTGTACTCCTTGAGCAGACGAAAGAGTATTGTCCATGTAATATAACTTAGCAGGTTTTGCGTAGCAAAATTCCACCCACCTGGAAATCGAAGGACAATGTTTCCGAACCTCTCGAATCATTGCAGATCTGCTGACAAGATTAAAGGCATTAGAAAAATCCACAAGAAGCATCGAAGTAGATGTCGAGTCGCTTTGTGTCTCAAGAAGCCTGTTGACAGCATGAAGAATTGCCTCTCCACCACAGGGAACCCCGACACCAAACTGATAGTCGCTAAGATAGCTCTCCATACCCTTACTAACATGTGAAGCAGCAACTTTAGAGACTAGACGTCTCCAAAATAGTGCATACAGCAATAGGACGTATGCCACCTCCGGGCTTGACCAAGGGGGTAAGAGGAGCTGAAGCAACAAACTCCCCTAGAACCGAAGGGCAACCACCTGCAAGCCATATATTCACCAATTCAGTAATAGATTTGATGAGGTCATCTGACACAGCTGCAGCAGAACCACTCAAAGCATCAAGCAAATGTTGGGCCCGGAGACCATCTCTTCCGCACGAGGTCCCTCTGGGGAAGCTTTTCAGCTTATTCAGAACCAAGTCCTTAGATGCAAAGAAAGGTGATTGCGATATAGGTTCTGCTGGAATCAAAGGAGGAGGCGCATGCGTATGTTTGGCTTGCAACTCCTGCAATGTCCCTGAGTTGGAAGGAGCCACCCCATTAGAAGTCAAAGTACGGATTGCAGCAGTGTAAAACCCGTAACCCAACTTCTTACGACAAAGTCGTACATTAACAGCCTCTTGATCCTCTTGCGTCTTCACCTGGTTTTTCCTTTTGCTATCAAGCCTCGACTCTTGTAGAGCAGCTTGCTCCTCTAAAGCTCGGTGAAGCAAGGTAGCACAACCATTAGGTTCAGACCAACGATTCAAAGCATGATGTATCGCTGCAATCTGTAGCTTTTTCCACGGACGAAGAGTAATATCTCCATTATGTCGCTTACAAGGATTCCTCCAAGCAACTAGACGCATACAAGGAGGGCATAACCACATGTGCATTTCCCGTAAAGTGCGCTCCCATGCCTTGAACACACTATAATTGCTAGCGATAAGCCAACAACACCATTCTTTTCTCACGACATCCGGGTAGTGCTTATGGTCCAAATGTTGAATCAACGACCCTTGATTATACCCTTTGCCGCCGACCCCATTCTTACAACCATGAAAGCCTTGCAAGGGGCAATCAAATTTAGCTGCATCAGATGGATCGTGGTTGGCGCCCTGCGACGCTGCTGCAGTGGGACATCTAGTGCTACTATCAGCAATAACGCCACAACCATGGGAGGTAGTTGCGATGCTTGATGTCGCAGCAAGGAGTGATGTATCCAAGGCTTCAACTGGTGCCAAGATAGTAGCAGAAAATTGAGGATGGCACACATACATGGGGACTGCAGAAGATTAAAGATGACACACCGGAGATTGAACTTGAACAGCATGGGATTGATCACCAGCAAGTCCGACACCGCAGTCGACAACCCCATGAGCAGTTGACGTTGAAATTTCAGCTGTAGCATCATGGAAGGGAGAAATAGCACTCAGACCAGAAGTTAACGCAGAAGTGCTGTCATCTGTGGAAAGCCCCGCCACCGGAGAAGACTCAGGCTTCTTTCTCCGCCAGTAACCTCTATTAGGGGATGATACAGTACCACCCTTGATGCAAGACGCAACAATGGCAGACGCATCTGTAGCTCTCTGTTTGGTGATAGCTGGAGCTCGATGAGTAGCCCTGTAAACACCGGATGCAATGGCAGATATTTGACCGTTAGGGGCAGATGATAGAACACCAGCAACATGGGCAGATGATTGAACACCAGCAGCATCAGAAACTGATGTAGAACTCCGTCTGGTGATGGCTGAAGGTCGCTGATTAGCCCTGTAAGCATCAGATGGGGTAGCAGATGATTGAAGTATAAGCTGTGAATCTCGATTTGCAGATAACTGAAGGTCGAGAACACTACTGCGGCGTGTTTGAACCATATCAGGCTCTGGTTTTCATGGAGGCAGAGAAACCCTAAAAGATGAAAGGCAGCGATAATGGGGGGTTGTAGGGGGTGTTTAAGATGTCAAAATGAAGCCAGAGAGAAGGAGATTAAGGAAGGAGAAGAATCTCTTGAGGAAAATGGGGGTTGATCAGATGAAACCCTCACACCTTCTCAACAAAGTTTTCTCTCCGTCGCCTCTCTCTCCGGCAAATTTTCTCTCTCCGACAAATTTCTTTTTTGATTTCTTTTTTGTTTTTTTAAGATGTCAAAATGAAGCCAGAGAGAAGGAGATTAAGGAAGGAGAAGAATCTCTTGAGGAAAATGGGGGTTGATCAGATGAAACCCTCACACCTTCTCAACAAAGTTTTCTCTCTGTTGCCTCTCTCTTCGGCAAATTTTATTTTGATTTTTTTTGATTTTTTTTCCCCCCTTCTTCTTCTTAGGTTCTTGTTATGACTCTTCTACTTATTCCTTGAATGAAATACTTCCATTTTTGAATAAAAGATCGCTCTGAGTAGGGTTCCACTGCCCTGGAACTGGGGCCTAACTATCATGGATAACTTGGCATCCTATTTCCCATAGGAACGGGTTCTCATTGCCCTGAGTGGGGTTCCACTGCCCTGGAACTGGGGCCTTATTATCATGGATAACTTGGCATCCTATTGCCCATAGGAACGGGTACTCATTGCCCTGAGTGGGGTTCTCAATGCCCTTGAGAAGTGGGCCCTTGCTATTTCTGAGCTCGCACTAATACCGGTTTAGCTGCTCTGAAATTCGTGCAAAGTTCGACTAAGACCATGCGAGGGAAGATTTGACAACGCCTCTGATCCTAGCCGAATATAGTCACGCGAGGGTTACTATTAACGCCTCTGACCATTGGTGTATATTGCTAAATTCAATAAATGAAAGGGTATAGAGTTTAGCTATACCTCAGTGAAGCGTATTGCCTTATTCAATAATAGTTGCAGTACTAGAGATATTTAAGATTATTATCTGAAATGATTACATCAATGATAAAATTTCTTTAAGTTGAATGAGTTCCACGGCTTTGGCTCCATCTCGCCGTCAAAATTCTTTAGCCAGTACAATCCTCCGCCATTGGGTCTGTCAATCAGGTACGGGCCTTCCCAGTTGGCTCCTAATTTCTTGCTATATGGGTCCAGCGTACTGGGTCGGGTCTTTCGCAGCACTTGCTCGCCTGGATGAAATTTTCTTCCTTTGACCTTTTTGTTGTATTGAGACTTCATAGATTGCTGGTAGATAGCTAACCTCCTTGAGGATTCTTCTCGAACATCTTCTAGAAGCTCTTTATCTCTTGCGAGGATTTCAGAATTCTGACCTGAACGTTCTGCAAGGGTCATTGTGGTGGGAACGAGTAGCTCTATCGGTACCACTGCTTCCGTCCTGTATGCCAGTGTGAATGGAGCTACTCCAGTTGAACGTCTCGGTGTTGTTCGGTACGCCCACAAGACTCCTGGTAAAAATTATGTCCATCTCCCTTTAGCTTTGTCTAACGTTCGTTTGAGGTTATCAAGAATCACTCTGTTTGTTGCCTCAGCTTGTCCGTTACTCTGTGCATAATACGAGGTAGAAATTAAAGTTGTGTTTGATATGTAATCCTTCACAAAGTGACTTGATTGTCTCTGAGTCGAACTGCTTCCCGTTGTCGGAAATGATTGTGGCCGGTATGCCGAATCTGCATATTATATTTTCCCAAATAAATCTTCTGACATGTGTTGCCTCTGTCTTCACTAGGGCCACGACTTCTACCCATTTGGTGAAATGATCAGCTGCAGCCAACAAATATTTGACACCCCCAGGTGCAGTTGGGAAAGGGCCAACAATATCTAAACCCCACTTACTGAAGGGCCACGGACTTATGACTGGATGCAGTTCATTGGCGGGCCTCTTCAGTAGAGGACCATGTAACTGGCGTGTGTAGATGGTGAAAAATGAGAGAGGGACAAGATTGTCAAAACAATCTCGAAACCACGTCTTATTAAAGGCAATCGCCTACTCAGGCTCATCTCTATAAGCTCAGAGTGCAACCCATTCCGTGAGCTAAACAAACTCTCTATGAGCTCTCTCTTATGACTCCGGCGGGGAGGGTAATATCATGGAGCAGTACTGATAATCTCACCAGCATATTAAACCCATTGATCTGCTCAGAGCCGGATCGCTCAATGGTACACGGTGAAGAATCAACAGAGACGTATCCTCATGGATTTCCTCTTAATACGACTCAACATACGAGTCTTGGTGCAAACCTCGGGAATATTGAAGCTCCAGGCCGGTCCAGAGCTCTCTGAGAAGCACACATCAGCCTAAGCAGGCCTAAGCGGACCTAATCCCAAGTTCAGGATGGTCTAGCATACCATGGATAAACACGCCATGACCCCAAGTGTGTCGTAGCAAAAGCACTCACACCACGACTAAGGCACAGACTGCCCCAAAGTCGACCTTGGCCAGATGCCAAAGCCATAAACGCCACATAGCATGGCACCACAAACCATGAGCCAGCATGGATTCACAAAAATCAGCCTTGGCCATGAGGCCAAGGCCATGGCGCAAGATGCCACAAACCAATTTAAGCCTTGGCCAAAGGCCAAGGCCATAACGAGGAATATAGCTGCAAACAGGCTGGCCTTGGCCATAAGCCAAGGCCATGGCGCCATACTCCGTGGCGCCACAACAAGTGGGCCTTGGCCAAACGCCAAGACCGTGGCGCTATGATCCATGGCGCCACAACAAGCTGGCCTTGGCGCCATGAGCCATGGCACCACCATAACTAACGCCAAAGCGCGTTGAATTAGTCGGCCTTGGCCAAAGACCAAGGCCTTAGCCTCCTGGGCTATGGCGTTAAACACTTGTGGCCTTGGCCAACAGCCAAGGCCACTCCTAAACTCGTGTCCCGGAGGCACTACACTCATGTTGATCACGACAATTAGTCGTACAACTCTACTCTACTCAACTCAACTACGCAATATCTGCGTACCACTCGCTCGAGACATCAAAACATCACACGGGGGGATAACTTTAGGGGTATTGGTCTGGCGGTCTACGACAGTTGAAAGAAACTGATGGAGATAATGGACAGTTACGAGAAGATGGCGCGAGTGGGCATGTTCCACACGACTCAGGCACTTACGGAAACCAACGCATGTCCTCCACTCCTCCACTCTTCCACGACTTCCACCTTCTCTGTCGAGAGATCAGGGTGAGTTCAAACTATAAATAGAGGCTTCCTCTATCTTCCAAGGCAGAACAGTAAGAATGTTCAGAACACTTAGGACACACAATCCCGAAACAACCAGAGCCTCAGAGAAAACACCTGAGAATCGAAACACGTTTCTAGCCTTGGAGATTTCCAGTCGACTTCACGACAGAGATCTTGAACTCTTACACCCAAAACACATCCTCAACCTGATCTCAAGTTTCTTCGATGTTTCCCTCCCTAGACCAACCTCTATCCTCTCTGTGGCCGAAGCAAGACGGGAACAACCATCCTTGGTTTAGGCTTGTCTTGTTCGACTTTGATCTCCGAGCACTACGAAAGTACCCAGAGACGGTACATTGTTTTTGCAGGTAAAAACAGTTGGCGACCACAGTGGGAGATCATTCTCTCGGTTCCAGAGAAGCTTGCTCAAAGATGGTTGAACTTAGGTCGGGATCAGATACCAAAAACCCCAACTCTTCAACTGACGATGTTGTAGCCTCCAACACAGCACCTACCAACCCACCTACATCCAACAATACGCCCAACGTACCTATTACCCAAGAAACTTTCTCTTCAATACCTATCATCTCGGCTATACCCAACACCCCAATAACGGAGCAGCAGTTGGTGGAGCTTTGCATCAACGGAATGATTCATGTATACAGAGCCCTCTTGGAGAACCTGCGCTTCCAGACTTTCTCTGAACTCCGTGAAGCTGCGAAGAAGTCCGTCACCACTGCACCCGCTTCGTTGTAAAGAACCATCACACGAACGAGGGACGAATCGCCAATGGCCGCACGACGCAAAAGCGACAACCAACCGGCCCGAGAAGCCCCTCGAGCCTACACCACCTCTTCCTTCCCCAGGTACGATGGAACCGGTCATGCACGAGAACACGTCTCACGTTTCCTGGAATCTCTGGGGGAATACGGATACAGTCATACCTTGAGGCTTAACGAGTTCCCAAAGTCTCTTATCGGAGGGGATTACCAATGGTACACTCATCTCTCACCGAGAACCACGAGCACCTGGAACGGATTGATGGACGCTTTCTTCAAAGAATTTCTTTTCGGGAAGGTGACTCTCTCTGATCTAAGTAAGATGCGCCAAAGAGCTGGAGAATGCCATGATGAATACGTAAAAAGGTTCAAAGGGCAAGCCCTCGTTTGCTGCGTCCCAGACGTAACAGAGCCGCAACTAGTGGAAATTTGCACTGGCACCATGACTCCTGTCTACCGTGCTCTCTTAGGAGATCTTCAGTTCCAGACTCTCGCCGAACTCCAGGAGGCAGCAGCAAGGTCCGCCTCTATAATACCCACGCTGAGGGAGAGGACTCAACTACTAAAGCATGGAGAACTCACTGAAGAAAACAATAGAGGCTCGCACAACACAGGAAGAGAAAAGCGGGAGAATACCTCACCGAATACCAAGCACCAGACCTAACGGCACAAAGCGCAATACTGGAAGGGAGCTTGCAACGACAACAAGAAGGAATTGATCTACCGAACGACCTCACGACGACGGAGAAAGAACAACTGCTAGAGTCTTTAGTCCGAGACAGACTCGTGGAACTACCCAGGGCATTGAGGCCTCCCACCGCTGAAGAAATAAAACACCCTCATTATTGTCATTACCACAGGAGAATCAGCCACGCCACGATCCAGTGTAACAGTTTCAGGTGAATCGTCGAAGAACACGTTGTCAAGGCCAAGGCACGCTCTTATATGTCGTACCCAGAGCCTCCACACATCCAAACTCTCACAGACCACAGAGAACCAGTGAACCAGAGAGTAGAGAATTTGATGCACCAACTATGCGAAATCTTGTGTTTCTCGAAGTCACAACGACGGGATATGTTTACAGCGCTCAACCACGTGGTGTCAGGAAGACGGTTGTCGTTTGGAGAGGAAGAAGACCCACGCTCGTCAACTCCAGACAAGTCTCCCATAAGATACGACTGGGGACTACTAGCCAGGCAAGGTTGGGGAATACTCACGACTGCATATATACGCGGTGTCGGATTCCCCAACACACTATTGGACCCAGAAGGGATGATCAATGTCATCTCTACCACGACACTAGAAACCTCGGGAGTCTCACCACACGATGTCACTGATTCCCCGGAGACGTTGGAGGACCCCGAAGGAAGGACGGTGATGACCCTTGGACGGGTAACTCTCCAGATCGAAGTAAATGGAGTACGGACGGAGGCCGAGCTCTATGTGGTCCCACGAGATCTAGAGCACGAAATGATCCTCGGCCACTCTTGGTTCCGAGACAACCAGAACTTGCTTAACAAGACTACAACCCCACAAGGAGCACCAGCTAAACCGGCGTACCTCCACGCAGCAACAGTATCCTTGTACGAGGAAAGAGGGGCCTCACCTAGCCCCGGACAGGAACCAAGGACGAAAGCCCCGCAAAAGATGGACGGAATGCTCGTCCCCAGGTATGAGTGGATCACGAACCCTACTCAATATTTTAGAAGATGGACGGCCTCTTCCCCTGGCCATGAAACCCTTAGTATCTTGTTTAGCCAATTAGAAATAGGGAATGAGAAAACCAACGACAACAGGTTTGCCCGCCGTCCTCGAAGATCACCGTTATACCGGAAGCTTCACCGCCTTAGAGCCCCGGTAACCAATGATGGAGGTCACGAGGTAGGAGGATTGGTGATGAAGACTAACAGACAAGGAGGGGGACGTCCCGAAGGACTTTATGTGGTTATTAAATCCACGCTGAATGGGTACTACAAACTCGCCTCGCTCAAAGACGGATGCAAAGATGCGATAATAATCAAGGAAAAACGGATTGAAGCATATCCCAATTAAACCTTGGTTATAAAAAAAACATAAAACCATTGTACATAGTTGAGACATGAGACTCGTTCTATCATTGTCTTTCGAATGAATAGTAATAAAGAAATTCCCGAACCATGAGTCGAGAAACAAAACCAAAACAATCAGAAAAGACCAAACAACACAATACCCTTAGCCTCTTCATAAGAATCTCTCATGTTTGAAAGAACCTCCCGCTCCTTCACGAACCTAGCTTCCAGTTCAGCAACTTCCTTTTCTTTCGCTGCGAGGACGTCTTCTGTAACCCCCTCAGCCCCAACCTTCGCATTTTTCCGCTTCTCGAACCTCTCCCGGAGCCAAGTCACATTATAGGACTCAGACTCAGCAGCTGCTATGGCATCCTCCCAATCTTGCAGTATCCCTGGTTCGATCCCATACATGGAGTTTTCACGCATCTCAGCAATCCGCTCCAACAGAACTCCGACGAACCCTTCCGCCATGGCACGGTTTGCGTCCTCCCTTGCAATATGCCCGAACTCTCTCCAGATGCGTGTGTACATGTCCTCATACTCTCGGGAAACAACGAAACCACCTATGGCCACCTGGTAGGACCTGACTCTACTCAGGAGGGGAAAAGCAACACCTCGGCCCGGGTAAAGCGCGTTCAGTCTAGCCTCCCTGGCCCCAATCTCAGCATCAGCAGCATCCCTGGAGTCGGAGTCCACAATCTCCTCAGTGTTGCCGTTCTCGATGACCTCTTCCTCGTCCCCTTCGCCCGTGGACACGCCTACAGTAACAGGGGAAGCTACGCCACTAGTCACCACCATCTCGTCGCGCATGAACTCTCCGCTCTCCTTCGTAGACTGAAAATGGAGGAGTCAAAAAAAAAGGGGCGTGAGTTACCACTGGTCTAGAAGTAAGGGAGAAGTAGCCACAGACATAGAAAGCGCGAATCCCTTACCGCGACAGGATGCGGCTCCTCGCAAAGAAGTGATGAAGCATTGAACGTCTCAGCTACCTCTCGCTCCTTGTCACCATCAGTCGAAGACCCCAATGGCTCGTTGTCTCCTAGATGATCCGTCTGCAAGAAGACAACACGAGAATGAAGACTCAACTAAACATTAACAGGGGAACAAAGCAGTCTTGATAAAAGATTCACTACCGTCACATCAGCGTCTTCATATTCTGGCATGTATCCCCTGGGGACCCTCATCCGAGGTCGATCCCTCCTAGTACCTCGAACTGAAACCATGTCATCCAACTGGGGACTGGGAGTAGAGCATACCTGCAGAAGAATAATGAAGGGTAAGGAGAAAGACATTTTATAACCAAGAAGGAGTTGCAATCGGATCACCATACCTGAGCAGGAGCTACGGGAGCACCCCGGCTCCC
>JAJJMA010094904.1:0-14794 GCA_023529015.1 Papaver nudicaule
TTGATGATGAATTGAGGTGAGTTTGAGTTTGAAAATAATAGGAGAAGGGGAAACGAATTTGAGAAAGATAGAGGAGAAAACTAGGTAATGGATTAGTAGTTGGATTAAGTTTATATATTATTAGGTAAAAGGTAATTTGGTATTTTACTTTACTAATCTAGGGATAACTCAGACATTTACTAAAGAAGGTATTATGGTAACCTGGCAGAAGGGGATGCAGAATTTACGCCTAAAGCATTTTTCCATTTTAAGGTAGTGCTTCCGACAAAATAATGAAATTTGGTCATTTAGAAGTAAACAATTTTTTATAGTGGCTAACCTGCCCCTTTTTTAATTAGTGTTAATAAGTAATTTAGTGTAATGAATATAGTTAGAGTTAATGATAAGATTTTGAGTTAGAATTTTAGAGTGAGGGAAGTTAGAGAAAGAGAAGAAAAAATTTGAAATTGCATTGCAGGAACTTGTGTGCAACATTGCAGGGCTAACACAGCAAGCACAATGAAGAGTAACTCAGACGATGCTCTCAGCAACAAGCAAGCTGGAGTAGTCAACCACAAAGCAGGGAGGCTTCCCATACATGTAGTCCCACACAACCACAAATTCCCTAGACAAAGCAACTCTACAACAGACTACCACTGGGAATCAGGCTAACAGTACAAACTGTAGAGTTAGTCTGCAAAATCAACTGGATTGATACACAGCTAATACACCAACAAGAATTAGTGTGCAAAAGCAACTGGACTGAAGGAGATTAACCCAGTCAAACACACTGGTAATACCAAGCAAAACTAAGGAGTTAACTGACAGCAGTTAGATGGAAAAAACTGGAGCTGGTGTCAATGCAGATTAGTCCAACAGAAGGCAGTATCAGCAAGCACCAAACTGACAGTAACAATCTAAAGAGCAGCCAAAGAGTAACAAGCTGCAAATGGACCACAGAATCAAGATTTCAAGTACCAGACTGCCAGTAAAACCAGTACAAAGGCGGAGCTTGTGTGCAAAGATGTAGCCTGAACTGTGGCACAACTGAAGACACGGGACAAAAGCAGATAAACAGACTGGATGTGCAGAAATCCAATTTTGGAGACTCGAACCACTGAAGTAGGCAACAGCACCACCAGGTGAAACCAAACAAAACTGTGGTACGGTAGGTAAGTGCAGGTGTGGTGCAATCAGACACGGACCAAAAAGAGGAATAAGGTACAAGTACAAGGTACAAGCGAAGATAACGACCACAAGTCTTAACCACTATATAGACAAGGTATCAAACAGCAATTAATGAGGTAGAAAGTGCAGGTTTGCAAGGAAAATCAATAGAGAGTACGGCCTTGTGAGTATTTCTGACAAACCACTGTAGAATTTTGTTATTTTCAGACCCTCACAAAAAGGACTACAGTGTGACTCTTCCTTTTTCAGTCTTTTGGCGGATTAGAATCAGATGATTAAAAGGTCATCAATACAAACGAAGCACAGACTCTAGAAAACTCTATGCAAGAAAAGGCCGATGTACCATCTTATAGATACAATGACTCTTCAATGTGTTCTTTATGAGGTGATGAAATGCTGAACAAATACATCTACTTTGAAAGTTACTCCTAAGATTCAGCTCTTCATTTCTTCATAAATACATTTACTTTGACAGTTACCCCTAAGATTCAGCTCTCAAAGAGATTTCGGAACTTATCTTGTTTTTTAACACTGCCCCATCGGTCATGCTGTATACCAATCTGACTATGCATTAGTTTCAGGGCCAGATCAACATTACCTGCTTTTCTTAATGCGTTTATTAGGACTGTGCATACACGCCCAGGTGTCTCATGATCCCTATGAACAATGCCATCTGCCAATTCGCAAGCCTCCTTTACATGACCGGCTTTACATAAAACATGGATCATGTCTTCAAATGTAGTCCTTGGAATAACTCCCACTGAAGCCAACTCATCCAATATTTTACAAGCCCTAGCAACCTTTCCTGACAAACATAGCCCTGTTGAAAGAGCTCTAAAAGATGCCGGAGTTGGTGTTATACCCTTATCGATCATCATATCCCACATCTTTAATGCTTCGTCAGTTTTATGTTCTTTGAACAACCCACTAATGAGAATAGTGTACGTATAAACTGTCTGATCGCAACCTACATCCTCCATTCTTTTAAACAAGGTTAATGCTTCATCAATCTTTCCACATTTCGTGAATGCATCAATGAGTGTGTTATGGCAATAGGAATCTGGTGTACATCCCTTATCGAGCATTTCTTCATAAAGCTTCTCTGCTTCATCAACCCTACCACCTTTTCCAAGACCATCAATTATACTGGAATATACTACTGCATTAACCTTAATGTTTTTCTCAAGGCAAAACATCAAATACTCCAGCGCCAGGTCCAACCTCCCCACTTTACATAAACAATTTACAATAACCCCATAAGTAACCTCATCCGGTTCACATCCTTCATCCTTCATTCTCTCGTAAAACTTCATAGCTTCCGCTCCATTCCCACTTTTCGCCAAAGCATCAATCAAAGCCGTATAAATTGCCACATTTGCTTTACAACCATTCCTAATCATATGATCAAAAACAGCAAACCCTTCATAACATTTCCCTTCTTTAACAAGCCCACTAATCACCAAACTGTAAGCATGTGAAGGAATTTTCAATCTCTTCTCCACCATGTCATTGAAAAGACTCACACAAGAAGCAATATCCTCTTCCGAATAACAAGCTTGTATCAAAGTAAGATAAGTAATCTTATCAGGAGCAACCCTTTTCATTTCCATCTCTCTTAATTTACCTTTTGCATCCCGTGTTTTCCCTGATTTACAATACCCTTTAATCATAATATTGTAAGTAACAACATCAGGACGAACTCTTCCTTTTTCCATAACATGAAAAAACTTCTCAGCAGATTCTAAACACATTGAATTCACCAAACCATCCATCATAAAATTGTAAGTAAACAAGCTTGGCTCAATTCCACTTTCTTTCATTCTTTGCCAAATCCATAATAACTCCTCAACCATTCCTAAAACCCCAAAACTCTTAATCAGAGCATTTGAAGTTGAAATAGTCATCCGAAAACCTCTATCTCTAACTTCTCCAATTAAATATTTAATTCCCTCGATGTCTCTAACTGATGCCAGTATACCAATTAATGCAACATAAGAATCTAAACAGTGAGAATAGTTATTCATTTGTTTGCCAGCCCAACAAAAGAATCTAAGAGCTAATTTTGGGTTTTGTTTAAGCTGAGAGGATATAAGTAGTTGAGTGACAAAATTAGGTGATAATTTGATAAGAAATTCTTGACAGTAATCATCTAAATTGGATTCCATTGTTGGAGAATCATCTAAAAGATTGATTATTCTAAAAGGTTCTATCCATTCGGGAGGAGGAAAGGAATTCGAAACGAACCTTGAATTAGAAAGGAATGTTTTGCTCCGGATAGAGTGAGAGCTTTGATCATTTCTACGAAGAAGATTGTGTTGAGACGAAATGGAGAATCGACGAGGTGTCAGTGGAGTTGCAGAGAGAAATCTGTGCAATTTTCTCATCTGATTCCGTTATTGCTTAGGGTTTAAGCATATTTTTTTATTTGTATGACAGGGCGGTCTCATCTGATTCCGTTATTGCTTAGGGTTTAAGCATATTTTTTTGTTTGTATGACAGGGCGGGGTGTGCTTAGCAATTTCGGAAAGTTAGTTAATAGATTTCTAAATTTTCAAATAATTAGCTAACATTGGTTCTATGGTCTTGTGGTCAGGACACTGGACTCTGAATCCAGTAACCCGAGTGCAAGTCTCGGTAGAACCTAGTTTTTTTTTTTTTTTGTTGCCTTTTCACTTCTCTATATAAGTTCGAAGCGTTTTTATTCTGGATGAGATATTTCAAGTTACCAATTACCAGTATGAGGGGCCATATTTCTAATCAATGATCAGCAGTTTGTTCATTTTGAAAGACTGATTACGACAGAATCGATGTTTTATAGTACAACAAATCAAATATTCAATTACACATCACACAAGAACAGTAAGAAAAACGAAAACAAAATAAGAGAGGTGGGACCACAAGGACTACATAGAAAGAATGGACTCTCCTTGGAAGAAAAAGAATACAAAAGAAAAGCATGCGCTTTAGAAATACCAGATGTAATTACCAAAATTGTAAACTTTACAGGTTCAGATATGGTGGATTTGTGGAAGGACGGAAAATTAATCCGACTTCAATAGAAGTGGATATCAACAAGGATGGAGCTCACTGGATTTATGCTGGGATACAAAATGAGGAGCTGAGAGCTGGAGGTAAAATGCAGACCAAGTGTGGGCCAGCAGGATTGCAGCTTATATTAGCATCATCTAGATACGGTAGGCTCAGTTGAGGAGGACGAATATATCCAGACACCAAAGGCACACAAGTAATTGATATAACGATCCTCGAACCTGAAAATGTTGCACTTATAAATCGTGGGCGCTGGCATCACAATAATTATAAGCAAAACATCTTATTCAATCGCAAACCTTGCTTCGTGGATAATGAAACATGGCCACGCTTCCTTCCAGCTATCATCCAGTTTGCAGGATTTGTGTTCACTTCATATAATACTTCATCTTGCTGCATGGGTATTTCGGATGTTGATAAGATGATCAAACAGCTTAGTTGGCGGTTTGGACGATCTAAAAATTCTGACAAAAAAAAAAACAACTTACATTGTCAGGGGAACTTGTATTTTCGTCAAATTCCTTTAACCTTTCGACTCTCCATCTCATGCTAACAAGCTGACCAACTCTCAGACCACCCGAGGGAAGGGGAAGAAATCCAACCGCCAGGCATGGATCAAGCACAGGCCTTTGCAGAACGAGTGCACTCCTGAAGAGCAAATCCTTTTTATCACCTTCAGATCCAGCAGAATCAATGGATACAGGATTATGTGCTCCAACGGTTCTATCACCCAAGATTCCATATCTGATATTTAATATACTATCTGAATTTATCCTCGCAGTTTCTTCTGCAAAATTGAGAAAATTTGTAACGTTTGTCTTGAAACAATCACACCCTGCCGGGGATATAAAATACAATGAACTAAACAGAATTTCAAGTACAAACTGGTAAATCATTGGGACATCAACTACGGAGAGAAAATATTTAAATTTATGAAAACACGGCAAATAAACAAGACCCCAAGCCTTCTTTTGCTTCCCTTTTTCCATGTGGTCCATCTCTTTGAGAGCATTCAATCATTTCATGTTAAGAAGTTCAAAACAGCATGAAATGTGGCTTACCTCCATTTGTTGCATTCCCTAAGCAGATCCCAAACAGGATTCCTGCTCTAGATGATGGGGAAATGACAAGTGGGAAGAAGCTTGAAGTTGGTCTGCCATCACCCGCCCCTGTATGAGCAAATCCAGCTTGCAGATCCAGCCACGCATCATATATGGTCAACGTGGCCTTCACTTGGGAATGTAGTGTGACCTAGAAACCAAAATAGCAGCATAAAAGGAGGATTTTGGAATCGATCTCATTAAACTGGTGTCGCAAACAAATCAACAAACTCATGGACCCCAAATATCAAGGTCACTCATTAGACTTTGCTGTTCCAACTGTCTCATGTTCCCAAGCACCCCTGTAACTGACAAGGGTTCATGGTAGTTTGAAAACTCATGCAAGGGAAGAGATATGAGTTACTGATGTCATCAACAAGATCAACAGGCTTTCTCTGGCCTGAACTAAGGGTGAAAATGAATGGCTTATCTGCTGATTGGGTTGTGGGTAGATGGGAAGATTGCCTTTTCATGCCTCCTCAAGTTCTCCATTTCGTTTTTATTTGTTCTATATTGTGTTGGTTGGTTTCAAATCCCTTTTCTGGTGCTCTTTCGGTCAGTTCACTGGGTCAAGTTAGACATAAACATTTTCCCGATAAAAAAATGAAGTTGAGAAAATTGTTCAATTTCAAAACCAGTGAATGTTTAACATCTCAACATTTTGACAAGAAAACAGAAGTCTCACTTCCATTTCGTATTTGATTTGTATTCTGCAGATATTGCTAGTTTTGCAGGTAAATGAATACTGAATTGTTTATTGGATGTATTCTTTGTATATTACTAATCCTAAAGTTGTAAAGGAACAGGAATTTAAAAGAAAATAACCTTCACTCTACACTATAGACTTGGTATGCTTTGTTGAATTTGTTGACATATGGGTTATCACAGAAAAATGAATAGTTTGAAAAGTTGATTTTACCTGCAATAGTAAAGTACCACTGTTGCACTTGTCTGCCACACGTGTACTCACATGGAAAGGATCAGTGAAATGCAGAGCGAGAGTCCTGTACATGGAGATAGATGTTTGAGGCCAAAATTTCGGAGATATGATCGCTATATAAAATATGAGACTTAAATTAAAAAAGAAGAAGTTGCCTTTCAAATGTCTGGTTATGAGAAATTCCAAATTCAAGTTTCAAAGCTATCGTTCTCATTCCATCAACTATACTTTGTCTCTGAGCAGCAACTGTTCATAAGCAGAAAAAAAATCGTGACGGTTAACCACCCAGAGATGGATCAACAAGATGCACTTATATTATACTTCTAACCTATAAACAATGGTAACTCCCTAACCTGATGAAATTCCATCGGCCGACCTACTGTCAGTAGCACGTACAGGAAACCACAAAACAGAGGCAGAATTGCTAGACCAATCTGGCAACTCTATTTTACCATCTTTAATCATCAGCTGCGTAAATTCTTCAGAAACAGAAGAATTTTCATTTTCAGAATCGTCACAGTTCCCTGTCCGAACAGTGTTTTGTAATACCTTACTGTGGTTCTCCATCTCAATAGCATGAGAATCCTCAATTTTCAGGCCAGGACCAGTATCTATATGCAAGGAAGCACCTTCAAGGGAGTAGTTAATAGGCGTTACTATTAATCCAATCCATTGTGGTTCATTCATTAGCAAAGCAGACGATATGGCAGCAGTAAGATCAACTAGAGGTCTTGGCTTGAAGACCTGCCAAGAAGAAAGTTTATTAGATGACAGAACTGAAGAGATGGTTCAGTAAGTCAATAACTGCAACGAATAACTTGAGCAGGCCTGTACGTAATAAATAGAATTGAAAAGCAAAAGAACATACACAGCAGGAGATATCCATATTCTTATCATTTAACAACATTTTTCTTCAAATTTAAAAAAAAAAAGTAATTTCATTATTCCACCAAACATACAAAGCACTCAAATGGTGCTTCACGGCCAACTAACACCCAAAATACACCCAAACCTCAAGAGAGTCAAAGTTTCATGACTAACCAAAAGCTACATAATCAATATACAACTGACTTCTTACATGCCCAAATCCTCAATAGAGTGCCATCGTGAAACATCAGACCCATATCAAAGCTTTATCCAAACAACCTTGAATCGCCTATTAAGTGATCAAAAACAGCGCCATGTCTAGTGACAAGTCATTTAAACATACATGACAGCAAAAAATCGAGCCGCTTACTAAGGTTAAGAAAATCGAAAGTATATATTTGCTGGCCAAGGAGAAATCACTAAATTTCCCATTCGGGTACTGCCAAGGACAAGGCATTTTTCTGTCAGTTACGCAGGTACTCATTAAATGGATGGTCCAGATTGGCCAATTCATCTATTTGACAGAAACCCAATTCATTGTAGCTTTTCAAAAAAAAATTGTCCCTAATTCCCAAGAGACAGAGTCTACACCTGAATATCTCTATATGGGTTCAGGAATAGTACCTTTAAGATTGGTCGTGCAGGCTTCTCGTAGCTCATAAAATCATCACTGTCTGCGGGACCGCCTTTAGAGAAGCTGTGGGATCGAAACCTTAGGTGCCCAATCTGCCCAGTGAGAACCCCCAAGATGTAAGATCCTGGTTTTTGTGGGGGTATGGCAAGAGTAATGGAGTTCCTACCGGGATTCAATATGGTTGGTTTGGAGCTTATTATGGGCTGAAAATTCAAAACAAACAAGTAACCGCTGATAAGTACTTCGTCAGATATCATATGCTTTCTACTAGAATGATTTAAATGAGAGTAAATAACATTGACAACTAGAATACCTTGGCACTTTCATCAGCATTATACGTAGCCATCAGAGACAGACTTAGTGCATCGAGCGTTATATCATCAGGAAATCCACTCCAGACTGTTACAGTTAGCGTACCAGGATCCCCATCACACAACTCAAGTGGTGGGCCAGGATTCCCAGAAAATGTTACTAATAATGATACGTCCAAAGGAACAGGATGCTTCATTTCACTATGGGCAATCCGAACAACCTCTGACTGAAACGATTGGCGTTCTTTAGTTAAAAATAAGCCACTATCCAGTGACAGCAGTCTTACACAAGAAGATAGATAACCAGCTTCATCATTCAGTATCTTTTGACACTCGGCCAAATTGGGAAGAACTTCAGCAAGCAAGTCCTGCCATCCTTCACCCGCATAAAGAGCACAAACCTTCTCATATGACTTAGCTGCTAGGTCAAAATTTCCATGTTTATAGTAAACAGCAGCAATCTCGCCGTCTAGGACAACACCATGTCTTTTCCACCAAGAATGGTGATAATTATCAGCCGCACCTTTAGTTAGCTCGAGATATTTTTGCTGCAATGAACAACTTTAGATGTCTGATATAAAATGATTACAGAAATGTGCTAATACATCACAATGACCAAGCAAGTATGGAAAAACAAATAATACATAGTTTTGTAGAATGCTTACCTCAAAGTCGTTTACAGATGATAAGAACTTCCACAAATCAGGATTAGAAATTGTACGCTGCAGGGCATGCTCTGCAGCGACATGAATTTCTGATATTCGCATAGGCCGATCAACTAAGCTCTCGAAATTTCCTGGTATAGAGTTGGTCCGCGGCATACCCGCATTAGCCTTATTTGATGCTGGCATCCCCAGAGCTGCATCTACTCCTGAGCTGTCAACATATTATGGAGGCACTCAAATAAATAAAATAAAGATGCCATTTTGACCAAATGAAAAAACAGATATTATTAGAATTTACCCAAAGGCCAACATCAAAGCAGAGAAGAAAGAGATTACCCATCAATGAAACTCGGGCGACTATCAAACATTTCAAACATATTTCCCCCAGAAAGAGATGCCCTTCGCCTATTAGCCTCGCGTAGAAGCACAGAAGGTTCCAAAGGCAATGGTTTCCTCTGTATACCGAAGTGCTTGGATCTAGGGTTAGTTTGAAGAATTGTCTGCAATGATACAAATTTTTTAAACTTCGAGGGTAATAGGATGGCTTGTAGAGATGGAAGAAAGAAGAAAAATGCCACCTTATTGTATGTAACACCTTATTTTCAGAAATGATATCTGAGCCGAAACATGAACTTCGCAAACAATAGATCAACTACAAATTATGCATTCATCATTAGCCTTTTTTTTTAACCCTAATTTTAGCACAGATAATACAGATGTACTTACTTTTTCTTTTGTGAGCACTTCTGCTGAAGCGTCAGTCGGAAGTGAAGGCCAGACTGTCGGCTTGGGCCAAGGTAGCATGCTTAAGGCAGCACTGCTCAAAAGCAGGTAAGGTCAAAATAGAGAAATGTTTACAATGCAAACATATATGGCTACAAAATCTAACTGTAATGAAATGTTTTACAATCAGCTGGCTGAATTAACGTAAATAAATTTGACCTTACCTGTTAGCAGGACTCCTTTCTATTTCTGGTCCATATCCAATTAAATATGCAAGCCTCATAAACTGCCATCAATATAATAATAATGAGACAAACTGACAGAGTATAGATCATCGAGGGTTGATATTTTAAAAGAGTATACTCATACGTATACAAATATTTAATTTTATGATTACTAGTTAAATAGCAGAAGCATACCTTAACCCTACTTAGTGAATAAAGATCACCCTGAAGGCGGTGGAACTCCTTCTCAACATCAGGGGCCACAAGCCTATCCTTATCCTTATAACAGGAACTGGTAGTATCAATTAAAGCCAAGCATGCAGTAATTACCCATACTTCACGCAAACAGAAGGGTAACAGATTCTGCAAGGAGCTCGAGCGAAAGAAGTGTAAGGAACTGCAACAAGAACATCTTGCTGATAGTTGATAATTCACAGAAAAATAAATACATACTTCTTGTGATGCCAAGGCCTTCGAGAAGCTGATTATAAAAGAATAACCTCTTGAAGCAACCTCAACAGGACGATTTAGCTTTAACAACAGCTGCAGAATTTGCAAAATGAACCACCAAGATAAGTATATCATAAATATAATAAACATTGAAGTACAGATTCTACTCCATTTACAGTTACACCTTTTCTCTTCTAGTGAATACAAGTGGTTGACCATAAAGGGCCAATCTGAAAAAGAATGCTTAAACATGCTGAACGAAACAAACCTTACAGAACAAGGATCTCAACTACAATGTCAGGAAACATCCTAAAAGTATCAAACAACATTCTCGCTTGTCACTACACAGAGAAAAACTTACTTAAGTGAAAAACTAATGATACCAGAAGGTGTCAATGAAGTGAAGTGTGTTTATTTGGCAACGTATGATCAGTAAAACCCTAACTGTTTAAGAACGATAGGAAACATTCAAACAGAAATCAAAAAATTTGAGAGTACTCTAGCAAACTAGAAACTGGGAAATAATCTAAGCAGGAACTTGGCAACTGAAAGATGACCAGTAAAGCAGGAAGGGATTACAGTACGGTCAGACATGACGTCTGAAATTCAATTGGTTAATTTCTTTCTATCAGAGTTATAAGGATCAGTTACACACCATAGATTGACTGGCAAACAGATACTGCCGAAATTCAAATTCTCTAAATGAATCATCTTGGACGATCTGCGACAGTGGCTTATATTCGGGTTTTAGCAATGCTGCCTGATCATCTCCTTGGTCCATTCCTCCAAAATCCCTCTTTCTTAAGGCTGAAGTATTAACTGCATTAGGAAGAAATAATCACACTTGAAGATAGATATATTAATAAATGCACCCGTCCATGTATCTGCATCTGTTATCCAGGTAAGTGTGCTCAGTGCATAATCACCATTATTTTTAGAAGAAAGGAAAAATCAAAATTGTGTATATGATCCTGAATCGTTAGCATCATGCAAAATTGTGTATCATGTATATGATGCTGTGATTTAATGCACACTAGCCACAGTGAAGTCTGGAAGTATATGAATTGAAGAGATTGCAAATTTGCAATATAAATCTAATGTACACAGATCCACGTTTATTTAATGAAGGCAAATTTTCTGGGAAGGGTGAACCTGTTTCCAAATAGCAAAGTTCCAATTCATCGTACTCGCGCAATGAATCCTCATGCAAATGAGCCATCTGAAACATAAAAGCCAGGCTTTCCTGCAAAGAAAATTATGTAAAAGCTAGAGTCACTGGTATGCAAATGTGATAAGCAACTTCTTTTGAAAATGGATAACAGGACAGCGTATAGCTTCTGAAATTCACAACACCAAAGGTCCCAAACCCATGCTTAGAACCCAACACTCCCCTCCTCACTCCTCCCTAGAACATTCAAATTACGAGAAATTATATTGTACTTCTATAGGATTCAGTTGCATGCCCTGAATCGAAACATCCCCTAGTTTAAAGTGTCTTTAGCAGCATAAAGGCAATAAAACCTAAGATATGGGAGACAAAAATAAAAACCTTTAAAATGAAGAAGTTACAAAAATTCCAACTAGGCATGAAGCGCTGTTCACTTTGCCTGCGAATTTCCTCTTCGTAGAATTGAACACGTCTATCCAGTGTATTTCTTATAGACTCCATGATCTTGGAGTCCAAATCTTCCCAAAAATTTGGTTCTGGCCCATGCAAATCTAGTTTGCAGCACCTGAGTAATATAGGATCGTCACCACAAAGAACTCAAAATTTCAGTAAAGGGATGACTTAGAATGACTAAGATAACAAGAAGTACACATTTTAAGGAAAATATTACTGACACGAATACTATACTAGAATCTGGTGACAGAACACAACCAGCTATTCAAAACACGACATATCACAAAGCTAAAAAAAAATTATTAACCTTTCTCTCTTTTTTGAGCTAAAATCCACCTCAAGCTTCGAATATATCTTTTTTGCCAACTTAGTAGCAGGATCATTGCTGGGGTGAGCTTTCGACACAAATACGATAAACCACTCCCTTTCGTCGTTTTGCACAATCAACTTTAGACGTGGTTTTAAAATGTTCTTGAATTCATCAAAATCCTGCCAAGACGGAGATAATCTTCTTTAATACCTTGATAGTAAGAAATATATATACAGCACAAAAAGGGAACACCAGCTGACTTTAAATGTATTTGAAGTTCCATAAGTACACGTTTGGTAGCTCAATTATTTGAAATTTTGCATAAAGATGCACACGTTAAGTAAACTAAGTGAGCGTTCCTTAACTAAATCATTAAGTTTTTCTGATGGTTAAAAAATAATTGGTAAAACATGAGCAAATGCTACAAGAACTAAAACAAAGTGGTTAGACCATACCTCACAAGTAACTAGAACTACAGTTGCATATGGCTCCCGAAACCAAAATATTGATTGCTCTTGCGGAAATCGGCTTCGGAGTCTCGCATCAGTTGTTAAAATGAACTCAGCAGGTAGTTTCTCCACATACACAGGGTTGCGAGCCTTGTTATTTAAACAAGCTCTTTTAAATGGCAAACGCTCTTCAAAGTCCTTTTTAACCACGTTCCACAAATCGCTCACATCTTCAACTGTGCAGTATAGTCCATGAACCAAATCAGAGTTATAATTACATAATTTAAATCCCATAACACTCATCATAGTACATGATTGCATTTTCATTTTCAATTTACTATTAAGAATCTACTCTCTTATTAATAGATGTATAACATTTGAAGTCTCTACAATCAAAATATGAGTTTTTCGTTCACAATCTAAAATTAGGTTTGACCATAACATTGAGTAATTCATAATGGAGTCAAGATCGGAAGAAACTAAATGTGATGCTAAAAATCATACATACATAATCCACAAATTTGAATGAAATGGAAGATGAGGAATTACCTGAGATAATCAAGTGATCAGAAACACTCTTGATTGTTTGAAATTGAGCTAAGTAATTCGCCATGATCGATCATGTGCTAAAGATCTAAAAGTTTAAACACATTTTTAGGGTTTTTCCTGTTTGGAAGAGAGGACTGAGAGAGTTCAATAGTGTCACTGAAACTGAAAATCAAAGAAGTAGTTGCAACTTCGTTATTTGTGGTAATCTACAGGCCCGTGTGATGCATGGGCAGTTTGGGCACATCCAATTTTTTTCTTTTTTCCGTTTCTTTTTTAAGGACAGACGGTTCCAAAGAACACTTTACTAGTACACCGCTGCCACGGTGGAAGGGCCGACCGAAGAATTAGAAGTGTGTGTGGCGATGGCGATGGTGGTGGTGGCAGAATGTAGTTATGGCGGTGGCGGAATGTGACGGTGGCGGTGGTGGAATGTGGGCGGTGATGGAATGTTGTTGTGGCAGTGGGAGAATTTAGTAGCTGTGGCGGAATGTGGCGGTGGCGGTGGTTGGTGGTTGGTGGCGGTTGTTGGTAGTGGTGGTGGAATATGGTGGAGGTGGCAGTGGTGGAATGTGGCGGTGGTGGATGTATTAGTGGTGGTGTTAGTTGTGTGATAGAGAGTTGGGTGTAATTAGTAAAAAAAAAGATAGACTGATTATTAAATTTGACTTAGTAAAATCTTTTTTATCAATTTGGTTCAATTTTGTTAGGGTCCATTTGACAAAAAAGACTCCCTTCCTTTGGGCCCTTCGGACCCTTCAGTCGGCCGACCCAATAACATGTTACACGGTGGAGGGGCCGACGACAAAATTGACCTGATCGAAAACTACACGCACACATGACAATTTAACATCAAACAACAAATCTAAACATCAATTCACAATACAATTGTTTTAAGATGGAAAAAAGTTATTTTCAGTTGGTATATCCCGTAAAAATACTTGGTCCTCTTATTACTAATACATTGTATGTTGGAGGAAACGGAAAGAAAGCTTATAAAACCATGTTGGAGAAGCATTGCACGGACCTGGGTAGCAGACGCCATTGTAGTACAGTGGTAAAGTTGTTGGGCGGTGATCCCAATGACCTGGATTCGAATTCGATCTGTATCGGGTTGGGGGGAATTTTTTTTATTTTCTTTGCCTAGCTACCTGGGCTTGTAAGGTAGTGGACTCCGGTCCAACGCTTAATATAACTTTTCATATTCAAAAAAAAAAAAAAAAAAACATTGCACGGACACGGCGCGGCACATATTAACATTGATGATATAATGTACAGGTGTTACCCTGTACATAAGTGGCCTAGCAAATGTAGCTTCATAGTCCGACAAGGAAGCGACATTAGGCTAAGACAAGGAAGACCATTTGACATGCATATGACGTGCATATGACATTGATTGGTCAATGTCAAGCGTCCAAGGATTTTGAGTTGGCCCAGTTCAAGTAAGCATCCAAGGACATGGAAAAGGTCAAGAGAATGACCTTGGCATTAGGCCAAAGCTTAGCCAAGGCTTTGGAAATGCATGATAGGCGATGACGCTGCCAAACGCGTTATTGCAAGTCCGTACTCAGCCAAAGGTGTCAAGTAGGCTAAGGCTTGTGGGCCAAAGCTATGCGCGAGTTTAGAAGGCTTAATAGCATGTGTATGCACTAATTGTGGCGTCCAATTAAGTGTAGCATATGGCCTGGATGGGATGGCGCAGCATGGCTTGGTAAAAGCTCACATGAAGCCTAAAAGTT
>JAJJMA010094914.1:2220-13999 GCA_023529015.1 Papaver nudicaule
TGACCAAAGGCAACAGCGGCCCAAGTATTACTCGTCTCAGATCGAAGAAGATAGTCGACGGATAGTAGATCAGATGCCTTCTTTGTCTCAGGCAGAGAATGGATCTTGGGGTTAAGGTATTCCACTTTGAAATGAGCACAATAGCCAGGCCAATCGGTCTTCCAGTTTGGCACCTTTGGGTCAGTAGATTTGGTTTTGCTAGCCGTACTTTTAGACCTGGAAGATTTAACAGTGGAAGCCATTAAAGTAGCTCGAATACTGCCGGAAAAGATGAAGATTGGTGGTTTCCGGCGGAAATTTTGTCGAAAAAGATGAATAAGGGTGGTTATCGGTAATGGAAAAGAGATCTGTAGCAGAAATCAGTGAAGAAATCGTCAAAAGGGAAAGAAGAAACAGCAGCTGTTCAAGGAATAAGTGAAATCTTCAGCCTATGTGGAAGAAGGAGGAAGTTGAAAAGCTCAGATGCAAAAAGCAACAGCAGAAGGTTTAGGGCTTTGGAGAAGAAAACTCACAAAGGAAGAAGCAGGTGCAGAGCCGAGTATTTATAGGGGTTAAAAGAAAACCAACCGGCGATAACGGTTGTGAGCTGTAATGGAGTAGTGGAGATAATGGGCGTAAACGGTTACCAGTCATAAAGTAGGCACGGCGCATGGAAGACACGTGGAGTAACTGATGCATGGCAGTAGACGTGTGGCGTAAAAAAGGGCTTAGTGGAGAACGTGGGGCGGTATTTTCGGCGAGTACAATAGTTTCATCTCCGGCAACTGAAGTCTTAGAAGATGAAAGAGGCAAAATGTAAGGGTAGAAAATACCTATCGGATATAAAAGCATCTTAGATGAGCAGCTGTATAAAAAGAATACAGCTGAGATGTCCTGGATCAGCGAGTAACAAGACGGGCGATATATGACCTCGGATTGAGTAGTATGGCTCGGCGAGTGCATGGTTACGACGAGTAAGGGATCAACGAGTAGAGACATGTCGCCAATTGTTAGGTGATAGTTAGGCGATATTTAGGTGAGCATTTAAGAGAAGTCAGAACGGATATATTGTCAGGTTGACTGGTTGACTCAGTGGAGGATGCGTCATCAACCTTATCTCCAAGAAGATTCTCTCGTCTATGCTTGTAAAGTAAGGAGAGAGCTCGCCGATGTATGTGTGTCGGCGAGTCGTGACAAATAGTGTCAGTCCTACTCTGTTTGTATTAGCTGTATGCCACCATGTAAAAGGTCTATAAATAGTGAACTAACCTACCGAGAAAGGGGTTGGACACATTTTGGGATTGGTCTGGAGAGAGGTAAAGGATTATACTTGCTCTCTACAGCCCAAGACTAAAGTTAGGGTTCTTATTTGAGGAACAAAACATAGAAGATTAGCAAGGTAATGGAGTGTTGTAATCATACTTATATTAGTGGAATCCTTGGATGTAGTCCTTACTTTATGGGCGAACCAAGTAAATCATCTTGTCAAGTATCTCTAACTCTTATTTCCTTTATATTTCATATGGTTGTTATATTGATATATGCTTTGGGAATGATTGTGTGTATGTTGGTGTATCATATTTGGGTGTACTGTGTAAGATCTAACCCATGGGATTTTACACAGTTACATTTTGGCGCTAGAAAAGGTTTTGAACTTGTTTTTCTCCTGATTTGTAGTATGATATGTTGATGTTTTCATATGTTCTTTGTTTCCATATATGGTATGATTCACATGTGTTAGAATTCGCCGGTAGTATTCTAGTCACTTTTACCTGCTATTTAAGGGTGTTATGCTCACTTTTACTCGAGTATGATGTGAGATGCTATCATATGTTCTTTGTTTCTATATATGGTATGATATATGAGTCTTAGAGCTCGTCGTTATGTTCAGTAAATTAATCATGCTATTTTGAGATGTTATACTCGCCTATGTAGAATTTCTAAATGCTTTTGCTTCTGTTTTGCTATATATGGTATGCTATGCAGCGTGCTATGTGGATTTTCCTATAGAGTATTGCTAAAATTAGAAAGTATAGAGTATTTTTAGTATGCTATGGCGATGGACCTGGATTCTCAGTAGACATTTTTTACCATTTATAGAAATCTTGCTGTGATTAGTACTATTATGGTTATAGACAAGGGTTGGCCGACCCGCTTTGGCAAGTTTATCACATATTTCACCTTTTTCACATAAGCAGTGAAGAAAATTAGTTATAAGGATAGAAAAATGTTATTTTTGGGTATGAATTCCTCTCGGGAAATGCAAATATAGATATATATTTCCGGCAAAAGCATCTTTTCCGACGAGTAATAGAAAACTGTAGACTTATGAAGGAAATTGTATTCTAAAACCATTTCAAAAAAATTTCTTAAAATATCTGTCGTACTATCATTCTGATTTCAAAATCACAATCACATAGGATGTTTTTGCAATTTTTGTCATGCTTAGATCATCATCTGCACATCACGTGATGTAAAGCTGTTCTTTTTGTATTTCATTCATCAATATTCTGAAAAGTAACCCAACTAACTTATTTGGCATTTACCCACAGTACTAACAGAGCAATACTGTCAGGAAGTGTGTTTGTCTTCTTTTACAGAATCTCGGCGATGGGTCCTAGAGGAAGAAGCGATAAAGCCCCGGCGGGTAGGCCTCCTCGACACCCTATCCTTCCTACACCAGCGACACTCCCCAGTGGTCACAACACTAGAAGCAGAGCAATGGAACCAGCTGGTCCAGTGGATCCTAATGTGGCAAGCTCATCTCGCCGATCGCCTGTCCAGCAGGTGACTCGCCAAGAAGAAGTTTACATAGAGGATATTACCCGTTTTGAGAATGCAGAAAGGTCACCTGAGCCTAATCCAATGCTAAGGAGAATCATCAGTCATGTAGAAGCAAATGCTTGCGGCGAGCAGATTGGGGGTGGAAGATTCACCATAGGCGAAACGTCAAATGCAGGGGGAGCAGCTCAAAACGCGATTGCAGCCGGCGCAGCGACAGCTAATGATCAACAGCAGTTGGTACAAGATATCGGCGAGGCCAGGCATGTAGCAGAAGAAGTCCCGGCGGTGGTGGCAGAAACTCCCCAGGCTGCTAGTAGGAATGGTGCGGCGATAACACCTGGTGCTACTGTAACTCGCCCAGTGGTGATAGCAGATAATACTGGATCCACAAATACCACAGAGGCTCTGTTAAGGCAAATTCTGGAGGCTAATAACAGGCAGGCGGATCAAGTGCAGAGGCAAATGCAATTGCAAATGGAGACGGTACTTCAGAGCCATAGAGAATTGTTGGCGGCGCAAAATAAAGGTCATGCATCCCACTCGCATTCAACTCGCCATGCACATTCATCTCATCATGGGTCCCATACACATTCGTCTCGCCATGAATCTTATTCTCAAACCACTCGCCGAGTTGAAAAGAGTGGGACCAGCTCGACTGAAATCTCAGATTCATCGGCGAAATATGACGAAAGGGGCAGGAGGGTAAATTTACCCGGGAAGGATAAAGATCGTAGCAGCTCTAAGCGACGACATAAAGTAGATAAAGAGATGAAGAAGGACCTGCGCCAACTAAAAGATAAAGTAGAAGCTTTAAGTGGATCTTCAAGGGAGTCGAGATATAGGGTTGCGCTTTTAGAAGCACAAAAAACACCTTTTCATGATTGTATCACATATGGGCACGTGTCACCCAAATACTCTGCACCTAAATTCACCTCCATCTATGATGGAACTGGAGATCCTACACAGCACTCAAGAGCGTATAAGCGAGATATGGTAGCCTGGGTAGGATCAGATCCGATAATGTGTATGGCCTTCCCTGCTACACTGAAGGACGAAGCCCTAGCCTGGTTTGATGGGCTAGAAGAAGGAAAAATCAAATCCTTTGAGAAATTAGAATGCAAATTCTTGCATGCTTTTATTCAGAATAATAGAGGCCGGCCCGGCGTGGAAAGATTGTTCAACGTTAAGAGGAGGCCCTCGAAGACTTATAAAATTTTTATTCAAAGATGAAGGAAAGCGAGCGGCGAGGTAGGATCAGAAGTATCAGAAAAAGAGAAAACAAGATCATTTCTTAGCGCCATGGAGACGACGGACCAGCTGTACCAGAAGTTGTTTTGGAACATGCCACAAGATCTGCAGACCTTGAGGGCGATGCAGGATGAATGGTTAAGTTTTGAAGAAATTCGAGAAGAGGAGTTGCGACTGAAGAAGGAAAGAGCAAAACAGATTCACTCGATCAATAGTTTATCGCCGGAAGATCAAGAAGAAATCAAGAAAGAATGGTTGAAGGCAGAACATCGGAAGTTGGCACAGAATCCCTCTTCGGCGATAGTGGTATCCAAGGCAGGAAAGCAGCAAGTTACCGCCGAGCAGCATTGGAATTCTCAGAAGCGAGAAAATTATGATGGGCGTGACAAGCAAGATAACAGGGGAGGAAACTTTGGACGAGGAGGAAGAGATAATCGGCGAAATGGGAGTGGAGACAGAAGATATAATGGGGATAACAGAAAATTCGGCAGAGGCAACCAGCAAACTTTCCAAGATGCTACTTTGCCTAAGTTGCGTGTTTCTTATACAGATGCATTTGGTCAGATTGAAAGTTCAAATTGTAGGGATGATATCCGCTATCCTTATAACAGAGGAAACCCAAGGGCCCCGCCAACCAATACCAATTCGTTCTGTCAATTCCATCAGTTTCATGGCCATACAACTGAGAATTGTACCGGTGTACAGCAAGAAGTCCATCGATTCATCCGTATGGGGAAATTTCAGGAATTCCTAGAATTGCCGCCGCCACCTCCTATCATGGTCCAGCCAATTCAAGCCATTCCAGTTCACACTCCAAATGTGTATGAGGTTAAGGTTGAGCGAGATTTGCTGGAGTTAGATTGCTTTTCCATTGTGCATTCAAAAATTACCAGAGATGAATTTCATGATAACGTCTTGTCTCGAGTTCATAAGCGAGATAGAATGGGAAATGAGATCTGTAGTGTCGCCGCTAAGCAGGAGCCATTGCAAGAATTGATGAAAGCATGTGTTGGGTTTTCCGCTGAAGAGATTCCTCCAGAGGGAAGAAATCACAACAACCCCTTGGTTCTTACTATTCAGATGGAAGGGTTCAGACTGCCAAGGTGCTTATCGACCCAGGAAGTTCCGTGGATATCCTCTTTAATACTGCCTTTGAGGCAATGAGGGCAAAGGACGATAAAATTCCATCGCCGACTGTCTCCTCCTATAACATTTATGGGTTTAATGGCATCGCTTCCAAGCCTAAAGGCGAGATTGAATTTAAGGTTAAGATTTGCGACGATTACTTCTTGAAAACTACTCTTTGTATTGTGGATGTTGACTCGCCGTATGCCGCAATTCTGGGAAGACCATGGCTCCACAGTTTGAAGGGAGTACCTTCTACTTATCATCAGCGCCTGAGATTCCCTACACCATTTGGGGTCGCAGAATATGTTGGGGATTTAGCAGTAGCCAAGGCGTGCAATTCGGCGGACGTACAAATACGAGAAAATCGAAAAGCAAAGATTGCCGAGAAAAAGAAGCTTGGCAAGGAAGCAATTAAGGAGCAGGAGATTCTAGACTTCATCACCAACCCAACCACATATGTGCATTCAACAAACTCGATAGAAGACTCGGCGAAGTCTGGAGATATGGCTTTATAGCAATTAAAGGAACCATCGCCGATGGGAGAACCAGAACTACACTTTACGGCGGTGGAACCCACTAAGGATGTTAATATCGGCGATGAACAGGATCCAAAGATGATAAAAATTGGTACTCTACTAAATGAAGACGAATCGGCGGAGTTGCAAGCACTACTTAAGGAGTACGTCGATGTCTTTGCTTGGGGTATGAACGAAATGCCAGGGATTGACCCGGCGATAGCATGCCATAAGTTAGATATCGATCCAAAGGTCAGACCATTCAAGCAAAGGATAAGGAAATTGGCCCCAGCTTATAAAGAAGCAGTAGAGGCAGAAATTGACAAAATGAAGGCATCTGGTATAATAAGACCAGTGCAGTACCCGCAATGGATAGCTAACATGGTTGTGGTACCAAAGAAGAACAAGGGAGTAAGGATCTGCATTGACTTCAGCGACCTTAACAGAGCTTGTCCCAAGAATAGTTTTCCACTGCCAAGTATTGACCAGACTGTAGACGCTACATCAGGTCACGAGTTGCTGTCATTTATGGACGGTTATTCAGGATATAACCAAATACCCTTGGCGGAGGAAGATCAGAAGCATACAGCTTTCTTTTCCACTAAGGGGTTATTTTGTTATACTCGAATGCCGTTTGGTTTGAAGAATGCTGGCGCTACTTATCAAGAAATGACACAGAAAATGTTTGAGAAATGGATAGGGAAGACGATGGAAGTATATGTCGACGACATGCTTGTCAAGAGTAAAAAGAAGCAAACTCACGTGAAAGACCTCAGAGAAATATTTAACCATATGCGTCTGACTAAGTTAAAAATCAATCCAGCAAAATGTGTTTTTGGTGTAACTTCGGGAAAGTTCTTGGGATATGTCGTCACCAAGAAGGGAGTGGAAGCTGATCAATCCAAGGTTAAAGCAAGTATAGAGATGCCCTCGCCGGTCACAGTAAAAGATGTTATGCGACTCAACGGGACTTTGGCATCTCTTAACAGATTCATCTCGAGGTTCTCTGACAAGTGCAAACTATTTTTCCAGACACTGAAGAAAGGAGAAAAGTTCAACTGGACTGAAGCACATGAAGCTGCATTTCAGGGCATTAAAAAGTATCTCGCCACTCTCCCAGCAATTCAGCCCCCTGAGCATGGCGAGGAACTCAGAGTATATCTCGCCGCGACACCTTTTGCCATAAGTGCAGTGCTTGTAAGAACCAAAGGTGGAGAAACACCTATACACTATATTAGTAGAACGTTACAAGGAGCAGAGAAGAATTATACCAAAATAGAGCAGCTGATTTTGGCTTTGGTTTTCGCATCTCAGCGATTACGTCCATATTTTCACGCCCATCCCATTGTGGTTCTTACCAAAACTCCCATAGAGTCAATCTTGCACAGCTCTCAGCGGGTGGGACGTATCGCCAAGTGGAATCAACAAATTGAGCAGTTCGGCGTCCAGTATGAAATACGCACAGCTCAGCGGTCTCAAGTCATAGCAGACTTCCTCGCCGACTTCCCAATAGATGAAGAGGAAGAGATAGAAGAAATCCCATCCTCCTTGGATGAGCAAGAGCATGAAGTACCAGATTTATTGAAATGCAGGCCTGATGGATGGGAGGTTTATGTAGATGGTTCATCAAACAAAGAGGGAAATGGAATTGGAATCGTCCTTATCTCGCCAAAGGGAGCAAGGATAGTGCACTCGCTAAGGCTAGAATTCCCGGCGACTAACAATGAGGCAGAATATGAAGCAGTCATTCAAGCAATGCGGATACTCATCGAAATGAAAATTAGCAATGTTAGATTGACAAGTGACTCTCAGCTGGTGATTCGACAAATATCTGGACGATACCAGACAGCAGACCCGTCTATGCAGAAGTGCCTAAAACTTGCTAGGGAGTATGCCCAGAGGATCATAGGTATCAAGTTTCGCCACATCTGCAGAAAAGATAACAGGCACGCTGATGCATTGGCGTTTATCTCCTCAATGATGACAGATCCAGATGTTACTTCAATAGCTATTGAAAGGGTGATGCAGTCATCGGTAACAGCGCCAAGGCAAAGAGAAGTATTAACAACAAACACTGAAGAGTCAGCAGAGACAGATTGGAGATCGCCGATACGGTATTACTTGGACCGTTTAACCTTACCAGGAAATCAAATTTTAGCTCATCAGGTCATCAGTCGCTCGGCGAACTATGAACTCAGAGATGGAATCCTATATCGCCGGTCATTCTCTGGACCTCTGCTGAGATGCGTATCCAGGGAAGAAGGCAATGAATTATTAAAGGAAATTCATGAAGGAGACTGCGGGAATCATGGTGGCCAAAGAGCTTTAGCCTTGAAGGTCAGAATGCAGGGATACTACTGGCCTTGGATGAATAAAGATGCAAAGGAATATGTTCAGCGATGCAAGCCATGCCAGCTGTATGGAAGAAGAATTAAGGCGCCGACAACATCTTTAAATTCAGTGCTCAGCCCTTGGCCTTTCGCCAAGTGGGGCATTGATATCATTGGACCACTAACTACAGGCTCCGGACAACGGAAATACATTATTGTGGCGACAGATTATTTCACTAAGTGGTGTGAAGCTAAAGCTATCAGGAAGAAAACAGGACAAGAAGTATCCACATTCATCTGGGAGAACATATTCTGTAGATTTGGCGTGCCGGCGGAGATATGTACTGACAATGGAAAATAGTTGGTCGGCGACAACATAAGAAAGTTACTCGCTCATTACAGCGTCAAACTGGGAAAATCAACTCCCCTATACCCTCAGAGTAATGGCCAAGCAGAAGCCACCAATAAGACTATCGGAATGGGACTGAAGAAAAGATTGGAGAAGCATAAAAAGGCATGGTGTGAACATTTGCACAATGTCTTGTGGTCGTATAGAACTACGGTTCGAGAAGCAACTCGAGCATCTCCTTTCTTACTTACTTTTGGCGCTGAGGCAGTACTCCCATCTGAAGTAATCCTGCCCACTACAAAGCATGAGGCATGGGAAAAGAATCTGAATACAGATCTGATCCTAGCCAAGCTGGACGACTTAGAAGAGCAGCGACTGATCGCCCTCACACACATGGAGAATTATCACCGGCGATTAGCAAGAGAATATAACAAGCGAGTGATTCCAAGAGAATATTCACCCTGCGAGCTGGTGCTTCGAGAAGTTCCCCCATCTCAACGAGAAGGGTGCAGGAAATTGGAACCCGTATGGGATGGCCCTTACGTCGTTAAAAGAGTGGCTGGTCCAGGAGCATATATACTGATTGACGAGCATGGCGTACAACTTGAACATCCTTGGAACGCCCGGTTCCTGAAGAAGTACTATCCTTGAGGGATACAATGTAAAATCCGAAGTCTTGGGCGGGCATAATACCCAAGAAGTCTTATTAGCTCATGTAAAACAACAGCGAATAAGATCCGGGGACGTAGGTTTGCTATTATGCGCCGAACCCCGTTAACAAATCGCCGAGTCATTTGCATTTTTCATTCACTGAGTAGTCTAACTACAGTGATAGTTAGGATTTTAAAGCTCCCAAAGCACAATGGCTGAGGCAAAATGCTCAGCAACAGGCTATAAAAGCCATCTATAGAGGCACAAATGCCCAAGGCAATAAATGCCATACAAAACCCTGATCAGGTGCTAAGGCCAAGTGCCATCCTTAGAGGCATAACGCCCAAACCAATAAATCAGCTAAGAGCAAAGATCTCTTAGGCAGAAAGCCTACATCCATTGAGTGAATGCCCTTATCGTATTAGTTAGTCCAACCCAGGCTAGTTGTAAGACCAGTCGTGTTACTTGTTGATCTGTAAGTGTTTGTAAGGAAATAAGGTCCCCTTTTGCTGTAGCATCACATTGGCGGTGCCGCTGGTGTGTTAATCCGTCTACGCCATAGCATCACTTCTGGCGGAGTGTATTAAAGTCTATGAGGGCAACCCATTCTACTTATATTAGATCGCCGACGGGCACAAGTAATGGTTACGGCTGGGGTCTATCCTGTTGCTCTGGGAAATTGTTAGGTCAATTTATAAGAAATTGTTGGCGGTACGAGGGCCAGGGCTTCACTTAATGGAAAGTTAACTCTTTGAAGACAAAATAAAGAAGAACAAATATGGCAATGAAAAATTGCATATGGAAAGCAAATGTCGACAGACATGAAGATAATATTCATCAAAATAACCTTCCAAAGGGGTAATAGTTCATTACAGGAAAATCTAAGATAGTAAAAAAAAAAAAAAAAAAAAAAAAAAAAAAAAAAAAAAAAAGGTAAACCAGTTATCCTCCCCAACATTCAAAAGAGGCAAGGAGCAAAATACTTCAACACCTAGGATCAGGAAAAGGACTTTTTGGAGTAGCAGGCCTGACTTCTTCAACATCGCTGACGTAATCTTCGAAAACATCTTCAGCTCTGGCACCTTCAGGTTGATTGGCATCGGCGGTAGCAATTTCTGCACTTGGCTCGTTGACAGATTGGATAATCTCGCCGACACTTGTTTCTGCGCTTTGCTCGACGACTGGTTGGCTAGCATTAACAGTCACCAATCCTGTATTCTTCTCGCCGAGCTGCTCACCTTCTACAGCTCCAGTACCGGTCTCAAGGGACTGATTTGGTCCCTTAGAATTTTCATCCTCAGCTTCTTCCTCTGAATCCTCTTCCTCAGACTCTTCTTCTAGGGGGTTTTATTCTTCTTGTTCTTCTTCATTTTCTCCTTCCCATAACACTTCCTTTCCTTTGGTGCTTGCTTTCTCTTGCATAACAAGCTGTTCAGGGGTAGGACGCTGGTAGGCCAAGGGGATTTGCACTCCATGCTGAGGCAAGAATTTGTAAGCAAAGTCTTGAGCGCCGATGAAGGCGGCACTAACAACATCATCCCTGTGACGCTTCTCCCAGTACTGGATGTCATCATTGGCCTCGGCGACCTCAATTTGAAGACCATCTCGGACACTCTCAAGTTCTTGAATCTTGCCAGCACAAGAGGCATGGTCAAGAAGCTGTTTGTTCAGATCTGCAATCTGGCCAGCACAAGAATCATGTTCTTTAAGTTTCTCAGATAGCTCTTTTATCTTGTCAGGGCAAGACTTGTGCTCCTTGAGCTCATCAGAAAGCTCCTGGACCTTCACCTCAAGCTCATGACAGCCACTGGCGATCTCCTTTTGGTGATCCAACTCATTCCTTAGCTTCTGAATGGTAGCTGAGGCAAAGAAAAAGAAAGCATGGTTAAGCAGGTGAAAAATAAACACAAGTATGATAAGTCATGGGTAAACCCTATGAAAGCTACCTTCCAGGTTGTGGACATGTCCACGCATACCCTCTTGTGTTTCCCTAAACTGAGTCATATGAAACTCAAAGTTTTCATTAGCACACGGACCTAGCATTCGTTCTATTTGGCGTTGTTGGGTAGAACATTGCTTGTACAAATCAATTGTCAAAGCTTCACGCCTCTCCGCCATATCTTTCCAGCGATGAATTTGAAACTCGGCGGTCTCTTTTTCAGTGCTTAAGCTAATAACTTGAGAAGCCAATTTATCAGCTCTGGACTTCTCCTCTTTCCAAAGGAAGGAAGCTCGCTTGTGACCAGTCTCGGCCTCTGTCTTGGCAGCAAGGGCAAGTTCCTCTCGGCGAAGTGCATCATCCCGTTGGTTAATCATTTGGCCTAATTCCGATCGAGCAGCTTGATAAGTATCACAGAGGTTTCTTATAATATCAACATCCTGATCTAACTCTCGGCGACACCATTTAAGGTCCTTGAGGAAAGTGAATAATTGGCTACACTGCTTAAAGTTGCTATTACTAAGTGAAAAAGAAGGGGTACCGAAATACTACCAACTTTTCGTTTTGGCTCGTGAGTCTTATGGTAAAGAGTTTGGACGATCTCAAAAATCAATATCCAAACCTCTAACTGGAGTAATCTCAACAGTTAGGTAATAACGTACTACTTGGTGCTTTAATTATAAATCAGAGTTATAATGCGGAAAGGGAAAAGCACACAAGACACCAAACGTTTTTTAACGAGGAAACTGCCTTGCAGAAAAACCTCGGGACCTCGTCCAGTTTTGAACACCGCCCAGTACAAACTGACTACAAACGCTAGCCTACTATAAGACTTCGGTCTGGGATGTAGCAGAGA
>JAJJMA010094921.1:4497-16722 GCA_023529015.1 Papaver nudicaule
TGACTTAAATATAATATGAAAGGGCCACTCCACTCATTGCCAATTGGCTTTGAGTTGGATGCCCCGCAGACTCGACTAGACTTGACTGAATTTATCACTCGTGATGTGGCCTTCTTTGGAAACAAGTTCCCATACAAGGAACTTACGACATTCAGATTATTCAACTCCCATTGAATTAGGTGACAGTACACCATCAGGAGGTGATACTTTGGCTAATGACGCTAAGGTGCAAAGTGAAAACCTCCCTTTGCCACCTAACATTTCTTTAACTAGACAAGATAAGAATTGACTACCGATACATCCATTGTTCACGACAGGGGGAGTTCACCAGTACCATTTTGTGAGCCATCCAGTACACCAATTGTAGAGGTAGATACAGAACCTACTCAAGAGCAACACCTTCCTTCATTTGTAGTACGGGAAAATATTTCTCGGTCCGTACATCGTGATACTCGTCCACGGTTTCCTAGTACTCGTTTATGTGATTATGTGTGTGACACTACTCGAGTTATAGACCCCGCATCTTCGTCCCCACATCCATCAACGTCTTCAGGTACGTCTTATCCTATATCTAATTACGTGACTAGTGCTAATTTTTCTGCAAATCATACTCTTTTTCTAGCGGCTATTGTTACTGAGCCTACTAGTTATGCTGAAGCAGTACGTGATCCAAAATGGCGTGTTGCTTTGTTTAAAGAAATTGATGCACTCGAAAAAAATGGAACATGGTCTATTGTTGATCTTCCGCCTGGTAAAAAGGCTATTGGCTGTAAATTTGTATTCAAAATCAAATATAATTCTGATGGTATTATTGAGCGACGTAAAGCTCGATTGGTTGTCTTTGGTAATAAACAAGTAGATGAGGAGGATTATCATGAAACATTTGCTCCCGTTGCTAAGATGGTTTCTGTTAGAACATTTTTAGCAGTTGCAGTAGCTCGTGATTGGGAGTTACATTAGATGGATGTGCACAATGCTTTTCTTCATGGAGATCTTGATGAGGAAGTTCATATGTAACTACCTCCAGGTTTTTCGACTACCTCTTCTTGTAAAGTATGTCGTCTTCATAAATCTTTATATGGTCTTCGACAAGCTCCTCGTAACTGGTTTGCCAAGCTAGCAGGTGCTCTTAAGTCTTTCGAATTTGTACAATCTTATGCCTATTACTCTTTGTTTACATTGCGACGAGGTGATACATCTATTCATGTTTTGGTTTATGTTGATGATTTGATTATTGCTGGGAACGATTCTACTGCTATTACTGCTTTTAAAGCTTATATGAGTAGATGTTTTCATATGAAAGATTTGGGTAATCTCAAATATTACCTTGGGATAGAAATGTCTCGAGGACTGATGGTTTATTTTTGTCGCAAAGAAAATATACAAAGGATATACTTTCTGAAACCGGTCTTTTGGGAGCAAAACCAGCTGCTTCTCCTATTGATCAACACCATAATTTATCTCTTGATGATGGACCATTTTATTCTGATCCGGCTCAGTATCGTAGGCTTATTGGGATTACTCGCCCTGAACTTTGTTATCAGTTCATATCTTGGCTCAGTTTATGCAGTCCCCTAGAACGTCGCATTGGAACGCCGATGTTCGAGTTCTTCATTATCTCAAGGCTCATCCTGGTCAAGGAATTTTATTACGTAAGGACAATGCTCTTCAATTTACTGCATATTGTGATTCTGATTGGGCCTCATGTCCTATTAGTTGTCGTTCTCTATCTGGATATTTTATATTTTTGGGTGAATCTCCTATATCTTGGAAGACTAAGAAGCAACACACCGTCTCGCGTTCTTCCGCTGAAGCAGAATATCGCTCGATGGCCTATACTTGTAGTGAGTTAACATGGCTCAAGTCTTTATTGAAATCTCTTGGTGTTTTTCATAAACAACCCATGCATCTATATTGTGATAGCCAAGCTGCATTGCATATTGCTGCCAATCATGTCTTTCATGTCTTGCATATTGAAGTTGATTGTCATTACGTATGAGATCAAATTCAATCAGGTGCTATCACCACTCATCATGTGCGTACAACATCCCAGCTCGCAGACATATTTACGAAAGCACTTGGACGTCCACAGTTTGAGATGGTTCTTCGCAAGTTGGGCATCTGTGATCTTCATGCTACAACTTGAGGGGGAGTATTATAGGAGATACGGTATATAATCTTGTATATATTTTGTTGTCATATATTAGATATGTTAGGCAAGTGTTTATCTAAAGATGGTAGGAGTTCTTTTAGGAAATTCGTTGTCCATATTTAGTTCGTGTAAGTTTTCTATTTAACCAATCTTGTAAATCTTTGTAAGAACCAAGAGAAATAATATCTTCATCTTTCAACCATATCGTTTGAATCGTATTAAGGGCGTCCACTCCAAGCTAACCCAATCCCAAGAGAAAGCTAGGTAAATATCAATATTAATTATGTTGTGTGCATAAAAGAAAACCCTAGACTTTAAAATTATCTTTGAGAAAGAGATAACATTGAGAGAGTGAAAGGTAAGAGAAACCAGATCTAGAGTGAGGTCGGCGGTGTTGATCTAAAAGAAAAAAAACCTTGTAAAAGTCTTAGAGATCTTTTCATGAAACGGGTTTTTGTTGTGAATGGAATATCTGCGGTTAATCAGAAAGGCTACTACAATGGATTTTAACGTTGTAATATTTTCTCTCGTGGTTTTGATCGAAAAGGTTCAGATATACTTACTCATCTACACCTGAGGTATAGTTCCTCTCCATTCAATTTCTATTTACTTTTTTTACCATACACTTTTGGATGCTAAGTTAAGCTCACTTTTGATGAATTTTACAGATTCCTAATTCCCATAGGATGATCATTTATTTTGTACTCCAAATATGGTAATAGGAGGATAGATCACCAAGGAGATTAACCAGATCTTCATCAGAGAGGGTTGTTTTGAACAAGAAACATCAACAGTTACATTTTCAAGCTCAAGCCCACACTAAATTGTAATAATGTAAGAATGAATCTAAGTAATGTGTTATGATTGTAAATCAAAATCTTTGAAAGTAATATTTGTATGCCTACAAGGAAATGATTCTGTAAAAATTCACTCATAGATGATTTTATCTCCTTAATTGGTTTATAGAAAATATGATGTAAACTCACAATCAGTATTTCTTACCCCTTCACAATCAGTATAGTCTGCAACAACAATTTGTTTGTATGTTAAGCCCATAAGCATAGTTTCATTAGACAATTTTCTTAAGCTTTGCTTCCAAATCCTTTCAATCTTCATTCAGGGTAGGGCTGAGCAAAAAGTCCGTATCCGCGGATTTCACCCGCACCTGTCCGCAAAAGTGCGGGTGAAACCCAATCCGCTAAAGCAATGGGCCGGACACGGGTTAAAAATTCAATCCACACTATTTGACGGACCGGACACGGGTTAATTTGTTGATCTGCGGATTTATCCGCAATCCGCTGGTTGGAGCCCCATCAGCAGTTGACAATATTCTTGAACAAATTAAGAAAAAACAGAAGCTAAGTGTGCTTGATAAGACGAAAAAGGACTGGGGTGAATTCAAGGAGGAGAACAAAGGGCTAGAAGACGAGTTAGATACTTACAAGAAGAGTTCCAACAAGTATCTAGACAAAGTTGCCTTCTTGCAGCGGACAGATATGTGAATTTGAGCAAGAGAGAGATGTTCGTTTGGCTTTACAGTCCAAGAGAAAATCGGATGTGCGAGATGAACCGTAAGATCCATGAGAAATTACTTGCATGATCTCTAACCTTGCGACTTTCAGTCAACCACTAGCATATTTTATTTTTATTTTTTTCTCTGAAAACCGCGGATAATCCGCGTCCAATCCGCAACATCCACAAATCCGCGGGTGATGGGTGCGGACACAGATGGATTTTCAATCCTCACCATTTAACGGTTTGGACGCGGGTGACTCCTAATCTGCATCCGTCCATCCATTGCTCACCCCTAATTCAGGGTATAAAATATTTTTTTGATGCAACTCACATTATCACTAAAATGGTGGTACAAGACTAGTCTTCACAGAATGGTGTGAGATCTATCTTGAACTGTTGTCTTCCCTTGGTAACCCTAGCAATCGCCACAAGCTCCTCTAATAGCTCCTCCAAGTTACGCAATGGCCATTGCGTAGGACCATCAACGGGTGCACTAAAAGGATCGTCATGTACCTCCATAAAGATACCATCAACCCCAACAACAACTGCTGTCCTTGCTATACATGGTATCATTTCGCGAAGACCTCCACTTGCAACACCTCCGCCTTCCAGCTTTTCCCCTGCAGGTTGCTGTGAAAAAGTTGGAGGTTTCGATATTTTAGATACACAACCTTCATTATCATTATATACAAAAATATGGAAGAAATATTGACATATTGGTACAACCAAAATTATTGGGAGATGATTAAGGTAAAAGAAAAGAAGAAAAATAAAGTCTGATCTACATACACAGAAGTTAGTAGATCGCTTTAGCGAAAACAAAATTAAAATAAAAATGAAATAAAGATTAAGATCTTGATGAATGATTACAGATTTACAATTAAATCATAAGTTTGCTTTATTTGACATTTATGCATTTGAATGATCAAAAACATAGTTTCACATCAGGCGAAAATTGAGTCGACCAGGATGTAGCCGATTCTTATCCAAATCCACAATTCCTAATCAAAATTCTTCTTCAATCTTCTCTCTTCCTCCCACAGATCACTCACCAACCTTTGTTGAGCTTATACATGTGTTTTTCATATTACTCCCTAGATTCTTCCTACCTCTCTGATGTTATTAGGGTTTAATCCTTGCGTTAGCACGCTTTCACCCTCTCTGCCACCAATCCTTCTACCAATGGATCTGCTGTTGAAAGTTGGCTCCTGCATGAAGCTTTTTTTACACTTGGCTAAGTTCTTCTGCTATCAATCCCCACTCTCTTGTAGTTTGGAGGGTTTGATCTGGTTTTTTCGATTTCCTGTTTTTATTTTTTCCCTTTCTCTTTGTTTGGTTAGTTTTTTTAGTTTCTCTAGAATCATGGTGCTAATATCTGCCAGTATCTTTTCCCAGCCGTTTACGCTTACTTTTGTAGAGCTTCGAGAGAGCTTTAATCATTTGGTTTTAACTCTTTCCTTCGATATCTTCAAGGGTGTTTCAGGGTTGCCTTTATCTCCTCTTAGTTCCCATATAAATACTCTAACAACTTTCGCTTTTAAGCACCTTTCTATTGATTTTATCCTTCTCAAAGTAATTAATCCGTATCTGCTAGTATATTCTGTTTTTCTGCTTATCTCCCTGCTAATTATTCTCACGAGCTCTTCAACTCTCCAACCTGAACCTAATGAAGTCCCCATCATAGAAGTTAAAGTTTTGGGTAATGCCACAGCTTTTGTAGCAATTAGGAATCGTATTAAATCTTTCTGGCTGCACATACAGGTTCATTATGTTCATGACTGTGGTACTAAAGGAGTGCTCAAGGTCACTTTCAAATCCTTGCAAGATAAGCATACCATTCTTCTTTCAGATACCTGGACCCTTGGTGAGTATAATGTTGTAGTTGAGGATTGGTTCAACTTTCGCACTAACCCTGCTAATTGCTTTCAACATGCCACTTTTTTTGTTCAGTTGCATAACCTCCCTCCTGGTTCAACTAACATTCAGAATTTAGCCTTAGAGCTCAGGAAAGCTGGTAAACTCTCATATTTAGACCTATCACAACCCATAGCTAGAGCTTTACTTACTTTGAGTTTAAAAATTCCTTTCTCACCAGGGCATTACATGATTTATAAAGGTGTTAGATTATGGGTTAAGTATGTCTATGAGAATTTGAGGCAATACTGTACCATTTGTGGAATTCTAGGACATACTGCCAGGCATTGTTCAAAAACTGACAAGCCTCATCTTGCTCAGTTCCAAATTGATAACCCAATCTTTCCCTGGGATAAGATTGACAAGTTCATGAAGGGTAAACTAATCCAACACATGCATGGCTTCCAGCAACCTCCTCAATCTAATGCATATAGGGTTGTTAGAGTTCAAGATTTCCATAGAGTTAGACCTCCTCTAGTCTCTCACCCTCAATTCCATAACATCACCCCTGTTATGTATCATTCTAATGTTATATCTGGATGTTCTTCTGACTCTGGATAAGGGCCAACATAGACCGTTACAGGGTGACCTACTTCATGATGTTTTTCCTGACGGCTTCCCGACAAAACAAAGATCCTCTCGAGCTGTTAAAACAGAGAATTTGGACGTTACCGATAAAGTTGTTCATAACCTTGCACGTGTACACATCTTTGAGGATATTAAAGACGCTCATTTGGTACAACCTACACATGTGCAAGAACCGGTTAGACCAAGACAGGTTCCAGTTACTATTCGGTCTTCACCAACTCGGGTTTCAACCCCGACCCGTGATCAGAACCCAACCGCCCAGCCTGCTTCTGAGCCTCAGTCGTTTGATAGATTGGTTCATGGCTTTCCGGTTTGCATCAACAAAGGAAAATCCAAATGCTCTCAACCACTTGAGGATTCGGCATCCCAGGACCACTTAGATATTATTCATAGAGGTGAATTTCCACTCTCCAACTATTTGAATTTGCTCTTTGCTTCAGAGGTTGCAAATTACATCCAAAAACATCAAGGTTCTGTCAGATTGGAGATTTCTATGGAGAATGGTTGTCCTTCTGTCAAAGTCTATCATCGCCATGGTTCTCGGCCTTTTGTTCCTTATTCGAGGAAGCGGCATCATACGGTGGAGGATTTTCCTGAGTCTAACCCCAATTTTGGTGCACAACCACCCAATCCGAAGGTACAGAAAGTTCGTCACATCTCTGAGCTTTTTTCTAGCACTCAACAAACAACCGTCAGAGATCTTTGCCCTCCTTTGGAAGCACCAATTTTTCGCAAGAGGAAGGGTAATATCAAAGACATGGAGAGCCAGCAGCATTGGTTTGATTTCTATGATAACCTTGGACCTCTTCCAGGTCTACCAACTAATGAATGGAGGATTGAACCACCAAGGGCCACCACTACCCCTGTTACATACAACTTCCCTATTTTAAGTGCTCATGATAACCCTGCTAATACACCTACAACTGTAGTTCAGGAACCAGTTTTCTCACCAGGTTGGCAGGTCTCTGTTGATGAAGTAGATGTAGCTGAAGTACTGGCAATTGATCTACGAGTGCCTACAGTTAGGCACTCGTCTGCCTAATGGGTCTTCTTTCCATTCATCTTCTTTTTTGGCAGCTGAATTGGAAGATGAATGTGTTTGGTCATGCTGTGTGGTTGAAGACTTTACTAGGTCTTATTTTGGCAGTTCTTAGTACTAGTGTGTTTTTTCTTCTTGCGTTTAGGCTTGTTTGTTTTATATGCAGCAGTTATTGTGTCCTACATGACAATTTGGTTCTTCTTAGAAGTCACTCAACGACTACTAACAATCTGATGATGCTCGGGCTAGATGATGATGGAGTTTGGTTTCTTCAGTACGGGGTTATTCTTTTTGGCCTTAAAAGAACCTACAGATGTTCCTTAGTCTGTATTTCAGTCTTGCCAGGTCATTTCTTTAAATGGCCGGTTGCCATCTTCTTAGTGAGCTTGGCAACCTATCAGTGGATTGGTTTCCTAGTCATCTGGTTCCATACCTCATCGATTCGCTCTAGTCTTGATCACATGACTTCATCTTTGACACGTGTAACTAGTAGGAGATTGCGATGCTATATGTTAGTTGGGTTTGATGTTGTTAGTTTTGTTTTTGGAAACATCATACCAACTGTTGTACTAAACTGTGTAATGCTCTTCAGATAATATATGATGTTCGGTCTTTCAAAAAAAAAAAACATAGTTTCACTAGCACAGAGATAAGAATGAGGGAGACGGAGAAGCTGAGCGAGTGAGTGGACTGTGGACGAGATAACCCAAGTTTGTTTAGTATTTTTTAGGTTTGTTGACTTGAGCTGGCAATGTATCTGGTTGTGGTACACATGGACTTGGGAGATGCTTACATTAGGCAAGTAAGGTTTACATGTGCCACTACATTTACCTACGTATACATTATTAAGTACTCCCTCCGTCCCACATAAATTGAGCTAGTTGGTTTTTTATTTTAGCCTGTTTTTAGACTAAAATGAAAAACCAACTAAGCTCAATTTATATGGGACGGAGGTAGTATTAAGTTAAGTTGCTTGATTCACCGCTGTAAATTAAAATGTACCAGTGTAAATCAAATTCAAAATGTCCTAACTTGAGCTTCTTAGATGACTCACCCACTCTGTTGAGAGTTAGACGACTCGCTCTCCTTTTTTATTTTTTCTCTTCATGGAACTGTTCTTTTATAAAATTTTCACAAAATTTATTAAGCATATGTTTACAAAGCTCTTTAAATTATCTATGCAATGAATATAAATATCGATAATTAGAGAGTACATGTGCTCTCACTAATTATTTTTGTAACATCTCCTCAATTAATCTTCGCCTCTATTAATTAATTTTCATTTCTGTCAAGAATTGCAAAGAGATGTTTGAGTTTTGAGTCGCGTATGCGGTTAAGTTTCCGCCAAAAAATGTACTATACATAAAATTATCAAAAAAAAAATCTAAACATTTTCAACTGAATACAAATTTTGTTTTACCAATTTGTCTGAACATCTATTTTTTGCTTACATTTTTTTTCGCTTTACAAATTCTTTGTTCTTTCGTCGATTTCTTCGAACGGGCGACCCGTCCACCGTGGCAGCGGTCATCTATTACCACACTCATCGTATTCTAACTATGGCAGTCGTAAACATGATGGATTGCATCATGGATATGCATCGGTGTCGTTTGATTGAATTCAATAGATCTATATTGCATTGTTGTTTCCACCTATTGCTAACCTTCTTTTTATGCAATTGAATGCGTAAACAGATAGTTATTCAACGTTCGCACAAAAAATACAAATGCTGAGTCTCCCGATGTTTATCGGAGTCCACTGGCTGTACTTCTTTTAGAGCATCTCCAAAAGGAGAAAGTTATCCTCCTAAATTCATGGCTATATAGGATTTTTTTCACTTTCTTAAAAAAACCTTCTCTAATGGGAGTGTGAAGACAAGATGTGAAGAGGCGGTTAGATTGACATCCTCTAGCCCATCCTCTAGTTTTAGAAGATCGAGGATGTGAAACTAATTTTTAGTTCACAAAAATAATTTTAACTGATTCTTTAATTCTTTTTTAAAAAATAAAACTGCTCCCCCTATTAAGGCATGACAAGTGTACAACCATTTTCCTTCCACATTATACGTTTGGAGATATTCTAAAACTTTCTAAAATCAAGGAAAATTTGATTAGAGGATGTTAAAATAGCACATTGTAGGATAAACCCTGAGGATCCATTGGAGATGCTCTTAATACCTATACATTCAAAGAAAATCAGATTGAAGTGATGAAACATTCATATCAGCAGCAGTTTAAATACTGCTTGAACTGAAAAATGTAAAATCAGAAAATTAGATATGACGTCCATAAATCATAGCAGCCGTTTAAATAATGCTTGTACTGAAAACATGGGCCAACCATAATCAAACAACAAAATTTACACATTTTGAAATCAAATGAGCAGAGACCAAACCCTATGGTATGAAATCATTTTTCAATGAACACTCCTCAGGGTAAAACCTCCATCCTCCCAGAGGTGGAACTGGGATTCTGTTGTGGGTGGGAGGGGTTTGTTGGGCTTAACAATTTAAGCTATATTTGGGCTTCAACCTAAAATATTGGGCTTGGGTTTGTCAAGGGATTTCAAAATCTTATAGATTTTCTATCACAACTAGGGCTGAGCAACAGATGGATTTTGGCGGATTTGGTACCACCCGTGTCCAGTCCGTCCAAATGGCGGACTACACCCGTGTCCAGTCCATCACCCGAGGTGGGGCGGGTGAGCGGACTGGATGCGGATAATCCGCAGATTTCGTATAAGTTTCGCAAAAAAAAAAAAAAAAAAAAAAAAAAAAAAAATCATAGAGCCTGAACAAGCAGCAAATATCTCATCTTCAATGGTGATGCTGAATCGATGTAGAATTGGTGATGAAAAGACGAATTACCGCTTTTTCTTCACTCTAATCTCCCAAATACAAAGACAAACCCCCAATTTCTTCTACCATCTAATCCCAAACACACAGACGAGAAAAATCTAATTTTTGTTTCTCTCGAATCCCTAATACCCGTTACTTGCTCAATGTAATCTCCCGAGGCTTAACCATACATATTATAAATAAAAATGAATTTTCCTATAGTATCCCATATATATAGGTATAGCCTAGATTATCCTTAAGGTCGGGTACCCAACGGATTTGGCGGATTTACCCGTGTCCAGTCCGCCAAAATAGCGAATTTAAAACACAACCCGTGTCCAATCCACCAAATGACGGATCAGGAACCCATCCGCCAAAGTGCGGATCGGATCGGATAAATTCAGTGGGTACCCATCCGTTGCTCAGCCCTAATGACAACCTCGTCTTTGCATGACTGTAAACATTGCAATCCATTACCCATACACCTCTTGGCTCTTGCACACAAATAAAAATAAGGGGAACAATCACTCCCACTACGCCACAGGGCCTGATTCCCAACGTTTTTTTTTTTTTTTTTGCATCTGCAACGTTAATAGCCGTTGCGCACGTGGCAACGTCAAATAACGTTGCGCAATTTTTTTTTAACGTTGCTGTAAATATTTTTTTTTTAATTAAACAACGTTGAATAACGTTGCACACTCAGGGGCTAATGTGTAAATTTACCGGAATATAGATTTTCCTCTACTTAATATATTTCCTTTACACATTTCTTCATTATTTTCTCTCTCTCTTTTTTCTCTTCTTCTTCTTCCTCTCTCGTTTCTTTTTCTCTGAATCCACAAAGATTTTTTCTTCCCCCTTACCATCACCACCACCATCATCATCCTATTTACCATACCCGTTCAAGTTGTGAAGTTGTGTATCAAGAGTTGTTCTTACGGTCTTTATCAAAGATTCAAAATAAATCTGAAATCATATAATTCTGATTTGGGTTTCTTCAGATTCGATTGAATCTGTATTGTGTTTGCGACATTGACTGATTTGAGTGTGTTTTTCAGCTGGCTGATTGTTTTGATACAGATACAACTGTTAGGGTTTCGATTTCTCTTAGGGTTTCGATTTCTCTTTCCAAATTTCCCTTAATCTTATTAATTATTTAGGGTTTTCAATTTCGATTTTCATCAGTCAGAAATTTCTTTTTATGTGTGATTATGTGAAGAAAAAAAATCTAAAATAATTTATTTTAGGGTTTGTGTGAGAGATGGGGGTATTGGAAGGTGAGAGTGGCGGTGGTGGTTCACCGTCTCTGTCAATGGTGAAGAATAAGAATAAGCTTGGTGTTACAAAGCCAATTTCTACTGCTGGACCAACTGAATCTGATTTACAAAGAAGCTTAGAATTGGAGAAGGTATAATGAGTTTTTTTTTTGTGAGATTTTAGGGATTTTTTTTTCGGATTGTGTTTTTTGATTTTGTTTGGTTGGATTGTGATACAGTTCTTGGTGGATTCTGGATTGTATGAGAGTAAAGAAGAAGCTGTTCAAAGAGAAGAGATTCTGAGTTAGATCAATCAGGTAAATTTGAGTTAGACTTTAATTTATTTGTAAAAGATGCTTGTTGAGGTTTATGTGTATCAATTCATATGTGAAATAAATATGAGGTTTTTAGGGTCCGGATTTTGTTTATTATCATTCTTAGGGTTTGGGTTTATTTCGTTATCATGTTTTAGGGTCAGGGTATTGTTTGTTATCAAGATACGGGAACTGACGACCCTGAATTTAAAATACGGGAGCTTCTTGTTCCTGCCGTTGTGTTTTTGGTTCTTTTCGTTTCAGCAGTATTGGAAGTTATCCTTTACTTTGCTTCTTCTTGATTTTGTTATCTTATGTTTTTCTGGAGTTAGTTGTTGGATGTGATTTTTATCCTCCTAAGAGCCACAAGCAAGGTTCTTCAAATAATTAGATGCTTGAGTTCTGTGAATGTGGGACTTCTGCAAATCAATCTCATGCTTCAGTTTTTGGTTTCTGGGTGGTAATAGCTATGGTGTTTTGCTTGTTTATTATTTGTATTACCTAGTGACCATGCGGCCATCTTTTGCGTGGGAGGATGCATTTTTCCATCTAAGTTTGTACTTTTCCATTTAGTGAAACTTAGCAAAGCACTTGCAGATGCTGAGACGACA
>JAJJMA010094929.1:0-13462 GCA_023529015.1 Papaver nudicaule
TAGGGGTAGAATCGGAATGAAAATTTTTCGGGTTTTTCAAATTTGCACGTTTTTGTAACCGTCCCTGGAATAGTGGGGTCGTGGACTTTAATGTGGATATGTATATTTAAGATAGACATAAGTCAAAACATTACTTTACTCTTCTTTTATCTTCTTCTCCTCTGACTCCCTTCTTCTTCTTTCCTTTTTCTTTTTTGAAATTCTTCTTTCCGCCATTAATAACCCTGCAACTGTCCCTCTGCTCCTGCTGCTGCGCCTTCAATTTTGTCCAGGTATGTCATTCTTATTCCTTTTGTCTTTGTCCTGTCTTCTTTTAATCTGGATGTTTATTAATGGCCCTTTAGATGTTGGTTGTTGAGCAATCAATTGTAAGCTTTTACTCTTTTCATCTACTTGTCCTTGCTTTTCTTGGTCTGGATTTAATTTCGTTGTTCCTGTCATCAAAATCTTGAACCAATCGATATAGTTAAACTCGCGGGTCAGTCTTTTCGCTCAGATTTTTGCTTCGTCCTCTTGTTTTGCTCCCGTCCTGGATAGGCTTGTCTGCAAATATTTCATGCTTTCCACTTTTCCTACTGTCTGCGATTTGTATTTTGTTGTGGTTGTGGGATTTGGGGTTAAGACGGGTAACATATGTTCAAAACAAAGTATGTATACATACTTGCCCCTGTTACTCGTCTTAAGCCAAAATCTCGCACGGGATGGACTTCACATTCTTTTTCTGCTTGTTTCGCTCCTTTGACCCTGAGTTGGCTTCCTTTGATGCGTAGTACGTCATGTCTTCTCGCGCGAATGAGGATCCGCACAGGCATAAGGATCGTCACAACCGTAGTCCTCGTGCGGGGGAAAGACCTAAATCTTCTCCTGACGCTCACCGAAGTGGTCGCTCTCGTGAGAGGCACAAAGATGTTCATTCCCGTGATGAGTCCAGAAGAGACAAGTCTCATGGAGGCGGTCAGAGTGATGCCCGTCGTTCCCGTGAAAATCGTGATCCACCTCGTGAAGGTGATAGAACACATCGTTCCCGAGATGAAAAGGAATTGCCTACGGAACGCGGGTCGAGGCCTTCTAGCAAATCCCAGTCCATTCCAGCTGGTGACCGCCATGAATCCGCCGTTAAAACTGGGTCTTCTCGTGAATTAAAAGAGTCACGTTCTCGCGATGTTAATAAACCTTCTAAGGAGTCCACCACTGCTCCTTCCGGGAAGGGTAAAGAATCTGATGCCCGTCTTGAACCTGATGCAACCCGTGATGCTCCTTCTGGCGCAGGCAAAGGAATTGATACGAATCCCAAGTCGAATAAGGCCCCTAATATTCCTGTGGATGCAGGCAAAAAGACTGATGCGAATCCTAAATCAGGTAAGGCCCGCACTGCTCCAGCTGATGCAGGCAAAGGGATTGATGCAGATCCTAAGAAAATGGGGGGATCGCGGAAAAGTGCACGTACTTCGTCTAAAACTTCAAGCAAAGTTCCGTCCGAGAAACGTCCACATACGCCTAACAGCAAAGCTTCTTCAAAGGCCAAGCCTATTTCCCAATCATATGCTTTGAAAGCTGATCCATATCCAGACATCAACATTATTCCCGAGAACTATTCTTTCAAACACTGCAGTATTGACGACATCAAGAAGAAGTTTGGGCTAGAAAAGTTCGAGGTTAAGCTCGTCGAGTGCAAGGATGACGTGCTAACTCTGAACATGATCAAGGAATACAACTATGACGACACCCATCTTCTGACCACCGTAGGAGCACTGGCTGCGGGTTTACGGATCCCTTTATACGATGCCAAGGAGACGAACCACTTCTTCTATGATGTTTTGTGCAGTCGTGATACCAAATGGTCCAAGTGTCGTCACATTGCTCTTTACACTGGTAGCTTTTGGCGGGTTTTGTCAGAGTGCGCGTGTCGCAGTGATAAGAAGACTAAGGTTACTTCCTTCAAGCCTGACTTCTCGGACCAGGAATTGTACACTCCTGAAAACTTCAACAAAACCTATGCTGACTTGATCTTGCCTACCGCCCGAGTGAGATGGAGTGTTGGTGTGAAAAGACGCCAATTGACGGCGAAACAAGCTAAGAAAGGCGAAGTGCGCCTACTCAACGATGTTGACGGTCCTACCGCCAAGAACATTGCCAAGGCGGACAAAGTGCGTGATGACCACGACTTTACCTGGTACAGTACTCCCTGTGAGATTATTGGACCCTGGGCGCACGGCTTTAGTTTGACAGAGCCATCTCTTCCACTTCCTCAACCTAAAGTGTATAGGAAGCGCGGGTTCTGCTTGTACGACTTGGACTTGGAAGATTTTCCCGACAACATTGGTGATTTTAATATCCCTGAGCATGGCTCGCTTGTGATTGCTAATAAGAAGCGGAAAGCTGTTGCTTCTCATTCCCAAGTAAGATTTCTCCTGATTTCCAGCTCTGCTATTTTATGCTTTGTCTCCCTTACTAATCTCCTTTTCTTTTTAGGCGGCTAAGAAAAAACTGAAAGTTGTGGCTGAATCTTCTCCCGAATCCTCTGATTCGGCCACAGAACGATCTTCCAGCGAAAAGCAAGATGAAGACGGGTCTGAAGAACCAGAGCAAGGTTCCGAACAGGATCAAGGGGATACGGACCGTGAGTCGTCCGATTCCAAGGACTCGGTACACGAGTATATGGAGGAGGATTCCCGTGCTCAGGACAGGGATGCGAGTGATATCGAGCATAGCTCCAATCGTCATGACACTTCCCGTTCTGCCTCTACCGATCGTGATGCCACTCCTATTCCAGATCAAACCCGTACCAATGCTTCTGCGTCTCCTTCTGCTCGCAAATCTGTGGAAGGTCCTTTTGATGCGGATGACTCAACAAGTGAGGATGCTCCTGGGAAAAAGGTAGACGATCTCACCCAGGATGTTACTGATGTGCATCATGTTCTCCTTCGCGGGGATGCAGAATGCGTTCAGGCCAAATCCCTCTCCTTCAACGCGGGAGAAGATGAGTTTGATGCAACTAAGGATATACTTGGTAGCTTTGATGAGTGGGACAAACCCGTGGTACCAGAAGCTGTTGGTGGGAAGTCCTCTACGGTTGCTTCTGTCTTGGGTAACTCGCAATCCATTCCTGATTCTAGTACTGATGCTTTTGTGAATGTTGATGTTCCCGAGTTACTGGTTCACTTGTCGGACGATGAACGCGGATTCGTCTGGGCTCGTGATAGAGGCTATCTTTCTCTCCCATCTTCAGCTTCCACCGTGCTACCGAATGAACCTATTGTCAGCGCTCGTATTCGTAAAGAAACTGCCACTATTCCTTTTGAGGAAGTGCGGGAAAGTTGGGGTCGCAGCTCTGGTGACCCGGGATGTGCTTCTCTTACTGCGGGTTTGGATCTTAACCTTAGTGTGAAAGAAATGATTCGTATTGCTGATGGCGAGGCGTACTTATTCCCTCATATGAACCTCATTGCGGTGACTCCCCTTTTCATTGCTTTCTCCTTTTTGTTTTATCCTTCCTTTGGGTTCCTTACTAACATTGTTGTCATGTTTCTTTAGCTGATGAAGTATCAGTACAGCTGTTGCATGTTGTACAAGTACTTTAGGTTCAAGTCCATTCAGTTGTCCATGCTGTTTACTGATGAGCGTGAGGAAGTAAGGAAAGCCCGTGCTCAAGTTGATGATTTACAGAGAAAACTCGCAGATGCCGGTCCCTCAGCTCCCGAGATTACCCAATTGACTGAATCCAACCGTAAGCTTTCTGAAGAGAATGCTCAATTGCAGAAAGAGTTGGAAGGTCTTCGCGCTCAACTGCTCTCCAAACAAGGTATTTTTCTGCTCCTTGCCTTCGAGTGATTTCTTCTCGCGTTTGTCTGGCTCGTTACCTAAAGTGTCCCCCCTGTTGACCAGGGGCGGGTGAGGATGAAGTCCAATCCCTTCGCGAATCAGTTAACATGCTTCGAAACCAAAATAAAGAACTTGCACTTGAATTAGTAACTGTGAAACTTAGGTATAATAAGCAGAGTGATGTAGTAAAAGAGTGTAGGGAAGCCTATCGTAAAGTTGATCAACAAAGACTTAGGGCTGTCGCGGATTACAGAGCCTACGAGAAGAAGGCAGATGCTGAGTTATCTTGGAAGACTTCTTCCTTGGTAAATGTGACCCGTGATCTTTCTGACTTACGCGCGCATCTTGCGAGTCGTACTGCTGACTCGGATCGCATTACTATCGAAGAACTACGCTCCCAAGTGTCTCATTTTTCCCGTGAGAACCTCATTCTTAAAGAAGAATACGAGATTCTCCAGACTGAGCTAGACTCCGCTAGGCGTACTGTCAATGAATTGACTTCAAAGAGGCTTGATGACGAGATGTCATGTGCTAAATGGAAATGCGCAGTGAAAGGAGTCTATAATGAAAATATCCGTATTGAACACGAAACTCAATTGCATAAGGCAGAGATAGTTAACCTGCAATCCCTTTATGATTCTCTCGAGGCATCACATGTCAAACTTTCTGAGGAGAATTGTGTTCTTATTGGGACCGCAGAAACTTTATCTGTAGACTTCAAGGGTAATACTGTTATTACGAGTGGAGTCCTCGCGTACTATTTTCTGATCTCGTGTATACCATCTTTCCGTGCTCATTTTTCTTAATTCTTCCAGGTCTTGAAGAACAACTTAGCGTTGCAAACTCTCGAATCTCGGAGCTGGAAGGAAAGTTGACTGAGGTCGAGAATCACCGTACTAGTCTTCACTCACAGGCGATTTCTGTCGAGCAACGCGCTACCAAAGCTGAGAAGAATGTATCCTCACTTAACCACCAGGTCAAGGAAATCGCCTTTCAAGCACATCTGAAGTATGCTACCAAAGTAAATAATCTTCATGACCAACTTCGTGCGGCTACTGGGAAGGACTATCCCGTGTTGCCCTTGCCCGTACGATCTGATCCACGTGCTACTCAATCTTCAACGTCTGCTGCTTCAGTTGACAAGAAGTCTTCTGACCCTGCTGCTACTGCACCGTCTTCCTAGATGCTTTTGTCTTTTATTTTTTCAAACTTTCCTAGACTCTGATGATTGTTTTTGATTATCCCTTATGACATTTTGGTATTTTGTACTGCTATCTCGCTATTGAGGTGGATGCGGGTATAATCACTTATGCTGTAATCTGTTTTTTACTTAATGGTCAATCATCAGAACTTTTTCCTCCTTTTATTTATGCCTTTTCTTTCCATTCTCTTCTACTGCCCCTGTTTAAGGAATGGGATTGTCATATCTATTTTGTCAAAGCTTTTCCTTAAACAAAAAATATTGTGCCTTTGGCTTATGATGGGTAACACATGTTCGCAACAAAGTATGTATACATACTTGCCCCTGTTACTCGTCATAAGCCAAATAACGTTACTCGCTGTGCGAGCCAATACTGACTTTGCCCCAGTCAAGTATGGCAAAGGTTGACAGGTCCCGTGCGGGCCAATACTGACTTTGCCCCAGTCAAGTATGGCAAAGGTTGACAGGTCCCGTGCGGGCCAATACTGACTTTGCCCCAGTCAAGTATGGCAAAGGATGACAGGTCCCGTGCGGGCCAATACTGACTTGTGAATTTTCAATCTGGTTCGGATGCTTTTGATATGGTGTAATGTTTGTTTAAGTGTTTGCCCAGTCATAATGATTGCTAAGCCTTGGCCAAAGGGAAGCAGAATCATATATGGGGTGTTTCCCTACCCGGATCTTGGCTTCTTTTGGGTAGGGATCTGTGTTGTATGCTAGGCATCTCTGTTTATCGATTAGAACTTCTGGTCTTACACTTATTGACGCTTACGAAGTTAATCTGGCGAGATTACACATGTTGTGTTTTTACCCGTACATTCATTTGCTGGATACTCTTATCAAAATACTGGTTTTGACGGTATCGCGATGATTTTGAGCCTTGTAGGTCTCTCTTTTGTTAATATCATGATTGACGCCAATTTCGACACATTGATTTAACGTGGTTCGGTACTGAAATACCTACGTCCACGGGTGGTAACTATGTGCTATCTTTATTTATTAAGTTTATTTACATACATACAATTATTTTTGTTGATATGAAGCCGAATTTCTGCTTGATCATTCGATGACGCTATATACACGCTCTTTAGGTTGACGCAGCTTTTATAATGTTCAAACTAGTACTTGATATTCGAGGTTGACAATTCCCCTCCAGAGATAGATACACGGATGGTGAGAATCCACATCTTCTTCTGGTTGCTGCGCGGAAACCTGCGCTTCTTGAAATTCTAAAGTGCTGTACAAATAAAAACTGAAGTCCGCTATCCTTCACAGAGATAGACACACATCCAATGGCCTAAGCCTTTGTCTTCTTCTGCCCGCGGTGCGCATTCCTGCGCTTTTGATCTTCTGAATCTATTAAGGATAATACGGCTTTAAATAGGTTGCGTTCCATGGATGACGCAGTGTCTGTCCTTTCATGTTTTTCAGAACGTATGAACCTTTTCCGGCCACATCATGGATGATGTACGGTCCTCCCCAAGTTGGAGCAAATTTTCCTGCCTGTTTCTCCTTCTGGTATGCGGGGATGACTCTTAGCACGTACTGTCCTACCACGAAATTTCGGGATCTTGACTTTTTGTTGTATTCCCTAGCCAACCTTTGTTGATAATTCTCCATGCGTTGTAGTGCGACTTCTCTTTTTTCTTCTAAGTCGTCTAACCTTTGCAACATCAAATCTGAGTTCAATCCTTTCTCCCATGCTTCACTCCTTGTGGTGGGTAGTATGGCCTCCGTAGGGATTACTGCTTCTGCTCCAAAAGTGAGTAAGAATGGTGTTTCTCCCGTTGCTTCTCTTCTCGTGGTGCGGTACGCCCATAGGGTATTGTGTAGTTGTTCACACCACGCTCCTTTTTTAGGTCCCAAAGTTCTTTTTAAGTTTAACGCGATGGTTTTGTTTGTGATTTCTGCCTGTCCATTACTTTGAGGGTAAATGGGAGTAGATTTTAGCTTTGCTATTTTGAAAAGCTCGAACAACTCATCTACGTACGCTCCAGATAACTGCGCTCCATTGTCAGATACGATTGCCGCGGGAATTCCAAATCTGCAGATAATGTTCTCGAAGATGAAAGTAAAGACATCAATGTTTCGGATATTTGCCAGTGCTTTTGCTTCCACCCATTTCGTGAAGTAATCCGTAGCCACAATTAGATATCTTCTCTTCTTAGTGCCCATCACGAGAGGTCCGACTATGTCGATCCCCCACTTCGCGAATGGCCAAGGACTGAGTACGGAATTCAATGTAGTGGCTGGAGCGCGGATTCTTTGGGCATATCGTTGGCATTCTTCGCATCTCTTAGACATGTTGGCTGCGTCTTTATTCATGTACGGCCAATAATACCCTTGCATCCTTGCTTTGTGTGCCAAGGATCTTCCCGCACTGTGATTTCCTGCATCTCCGTAATGTATGGCGATCAGTATTTGGTGGCCTTCCTTTCTGGACAGACATCGGAAGAGCGGTCCCGAGAATGATTTTCTGTACAAAATTCCTTCTCGCAACTCATAATTTCCCGCTTTCGAAACAATTTTTCTTTCTTGCAAGTAATTTGACGGTCTTAACCCTTTCTCCAGCAATTTGCGGATAGGGATTCTCCAGTCTTCTTCCTCATCAATCATCATTTCTCGGTCCTTTTCTGCTTTCTCCACGAGATCTTCCATGGTAGCTTTATCTTCCAAATCCTCTTCTGGGGATATTTGTCCGTGGTCCGTGACCATGACTCCTTTTAATTTGACAGAGGGCTCATATATTCTTCCTATTTTGATGGCGACTGTGGTCGGGTCTTTCATCATCGAGGATATGAAAGCCAAGGCGTCTGCATGACGGTTGTCTTTTCTACACAAATGTCGAAAGACAATCTTCTCGATCCTGGAAGCGAGACTCTGAGCCAAGGCCATGTACGCCATCATATTCTCATCTATAGTTTGGTATTCTAGCTCAATTTGTCGAATGACGAGCTGTGAATCACTCGTCAGGCGCACATCATCAATACCCATTTCTATGATCAACCGTAGCGCATGTATTACGGCTTCGTACTCGACTACATTGTTCGTGTGTTCTTCGAATTCTAGCCTGAACGAGTGCACTATACGGTCCCCAGAAGGCGTGGTGATGACAATGCCTATTCCCGCTCCCTCTCTATTCCTGGATCCGTCAACGAAAACTTCCCATCTTTTGGAGTTGGAAGGAACCAGAACACTATTTGGATCTTCAATATCTTCTTCAAAGCCGGGTATTTCATCCACTCCGTCATCATTGTCCAAGGGTAAATCCGCCAGGAAGTCTGCGAGAACTTGAGATTTTCTTGCCGTACGGGATTCATAAATGATCTTGTGCTGCCCCAACTGTGCGTTCCATTTGGCTATTCTTCCCACCGCCTCTGTGTTTCCGAGTACCGCTCCCAATGGAGCTTTGGTGATTACGCGGACGTAATGCGCATCAAAGTAAGTCCTCAACTTCTGACTTGCATGGACTAGAGCCAAGATGAGTTGCTCTAACTTAGTGTAGTTTCTCTCCGCAGGAGACAAAGTTTTGCTGACGTAGTAGACGGGTTGTTCTTCCTTTAAGTTAGTTCTGACCAACACGGCGCTCACCGCGTTACTCGTTGCTGCAATATACAGGGCCAGCACCTCATCTCGCTCGGGCTTTTGAAGAATTGGTATGGCCGCCAGATACTCTTTTATCTTTTAAAATGCTTCTTCGCACGAGTCCGTCCACGCGAATTTGCTTTCTTTTTTCAATATATTGAAGAACGGCTTGCATTTGTCTGATGACCTTGCAATGAATCTTCCTAGCGCCGCTAGGCTTCCATTAAGCTTTTGGACTTCTTTCAGCTTGCGCGGCGATGGCATATCCACAATTGCTTGAATTTTGGCCGGGTCCACCTCTATTCCTCTTTTGGTAACCAAGTACCCTAAGAATTTGCCTGATGTAACTCCAAAAGTGCATTTCTCCGGATTTACTTTCATGTGACATTCCCTCATAGCCTGAAAAATTTCCCTTAGATCTTCTAAGTGACTGCCCGCCTTCTTGCTTTTGACTAGCATATCATCTACGTATACTTCAAGATTGCGCCCTATCCATGGTTCGAAAACCTTGTTCACCAACCTCTGATACGTCGCCCCTGCGTTCCTTAGTCCAAACGGCATCCTGGTGTAACAATACAATCCTCTCGGAGTGAAGAAAGCAGTGTGCTCTTGATCCTTTTGGGCCAACGCAATTTGATTGTATCCAGAGTACCCGTCCATGAATGATAATAGCTCGTGTCCCGCGGTCGCATCGACAAGCTGATCTATGCTGGGCAACGGGTAGCTATCTTTTGGGCACGCTTTGTTAAGATTGGAAAAATCTATACAGATCCGCACGCCTCCATTCTTCTTTGGTACGACTACCATGTTTGATATCCACGTCGGGTATTTGACTTCTCTGATGAATCCTGCTTCCAAAAGTTTCTTCAATTCTTGCTCTACTGCATGCTGGTAATCTGGTGATATCTTCCGCAGTCTTTGCCTAAACGGCTGCGTTCCTGGCTCTATCTTTAGCTCGTGCTCCACAACTTTTGGATCTATGCCGGGCATATCCCCCATTTTCCACGCGAAGATGTCAGCGTATTCAATCAGCAATTGGTGAAGTGCGCTTTCCTGCTCTTGTCCCATTAATGTCCCAATTTTAATCATCCTTGGAGATTCCGGCGTGCTTATGTTCACTTCTTTAGTAGGCTCCACCGCGGAAAAAAGCGGCTCTGCAGCTCCTATGAGGGGAGCCTTCTTTAATTGCTATTTGGTGTGCGCTTTTCCCTTTACTGCTTTCTTTGCCTCTATTTCATCAGGAGTCATACCGGGACAAGAAGTGCTTGCATTCCCGTCGAGCTTTGGTGTGGTAGCGAGAATCTCATTTGCTATGTCTGTAAGGTGTTGTTCAATCGCCAAATTCTTGTTTCTTTCTGCTTCCCTCCATGGACTCGCCATTTCGTACGCGGGATCAGTGCGCACGTGCATTAAGCTTTTCCCTTTAGACTCTTCGAGATATTCATTGATAACTAGATTCTTGTTTTCTTCCTTACGAACTTTCCTGGTATTTCGTTCCGCACGCTCCGCATTCATTCTGATTTCCGTCGCATGACACTCCCTTGCTATATCCTGATCTCCTTTGATTTGCATTTCTCCTTGATCTGTGGGAAAACTTAGGTACTGATGATATGATGATGCAACTCCTTTTAGCTGATGAACCCACAATCTCTCTATTATGGCATTATACGGCGAAGGCGCATCCACGATGCTAAAACTCGTATTAACCGTCAAGGGACCCACTTTTACTTCCAATATAATTTCTCCCTTAGGCTTCGAGATAGACCCATTGAAACCGTAAATAGTATACCGTGACGGGGATAACTGCTCATCCTTGAGGTTCATTTTCAGGAACGCGCTGTAAAACATTACGTTCAAGGAACTCCCGCTATCAATCAAGATTTTCTTCACGTTCCATCCAGCAACCGGAAGAGTCAAAACTAACGGGTCATTGTGCACATCCATATCTTGATCAACATCTGCTGCTGAGAAGCTTAAAGGAGTAGCCATCCATTCTTCCCACTGCTCCGTGGCCTCTCCGTTCATGCTGAAGATCTCATGGTTCTCCATCCGCTTTCTGAGTCGCTGGTTTATACCTTCCACGAGTGATGAAGATCGTGATTCTGAATGGGTGATCATTGTAACTACTTGGTCGTTTGGGGGAATCACAACCGTCTTGTTTCGTTGGCTACGCTGCTGCTGGTACACGTACTGTCCTAGATCGCCTGTGTCCACCAATCCTTGTATGTAATCTTTCAAAGTCTTGCAATCCTCAGTTCGATGCCCTTTGAACTCATGGTACTCGCAGAAATCTTTGTGGTTTTCATTCCGGGATGCCTGTTGTCCTCTTGACCATGGCCATTTCATATCCTCTCGGGACTTCAAGGTACGCAAGATTTGTGACACGCTAGTGTTCAGCTTTGTGTAGACGGCATCATTGAAATTGTAACTCTTTTTTCCCGTTCCCGGCTTTAGACGCTTGTTCTCGTATTGCCTTCCTCCATCGTGCGCCCTCTTTTCTGTGGACACGGGCTCAACCGAATTGGTACGGTGCGTGCTTCCTTGCCCTTGAGATGACCTGTGATTGCTCCTTGACCGATCCGTGGATCGATGCGATTGACCTCGCGGGTTGTCTCTTTGAATTTCCTGTAATCGTACGTGTTTCTCTAGGATGATGCGCAATGCTCCTTCGGTCTGCGGATCTGATCCGTGAATCTCCACAAATAGCGCGCAGTGCCTATCCAGTCCCCAGGTAAAACCGCTGATTTTCGCCTCATCGCTCACGTTTCCTATCTCTTGGCAGATCTTCGTCCATCTTCTCTCATAGTCTCTGTAACTCTCTCCTGTCTTAGAAATGAGTCCGTGAAGCTTATCAGTCCCCGTCTTCAAAGTTTTATTGTACATGTATTGCCCCACGAACTTGGTGGCCAGCTCAGCATATGATCTGATGGAATTCGGAGTCAAGTTGTCGTACCATTGCAACGCGACTCCTTTTAGACTGGATGGGAAATACCTGCACATTACCACATTGTTTCTTACCCATGGCGCCATAACCCGTGCGTAATACCTCAGATGCGCCGCGGGATCTTTGGTCCCGTCATAACATGTGAAAGTTGGCAATGAACACTTCCTGGAAATCCTAGTCAATGCTAGCCGGGGAACGAGTGGTGTTGTCTGTGCATCATGCATTGCTACTTCCAACCTGTTGCCCCCTTGGTGCGCTCTGATTGCTCTTAGCTCGGCTCTCATTTCCTCTATCTCATCTCGGTACTGACGTTCCTGATTGTTGGGCATGCCGCCGCGGTTAGCTGGTCTGTTCACGGGTTGCATTCCATTACCGTATTCATCCTCATACTCATCCTCGCCATAGTCTCCCCCCATGTCATCCTCCGCGGATTGATTTCCTACTTCGTAGTCGTAATCCATATCTCCCAGGTAATTGTCATTGCACGGAATGGCTGGCGTTCGGACTCGCTGCTGGGGGTGCATGATCATTCTTCTGTCCGGGTTGTTTTGAAGTCGGATGTTCTGCGAACCTTCTTCCCGTGCGGGACTTCTGGGGAGTTGGTACTGTAAAGGCTGAATTTGCTGCGCTCTTGCCATGACTGCGGCTTTTCCCTTTAACTCCTCATTCTCCCGTGCTAGGATGGCCATCGCGTCCGCCAACAATTTTCGTTCCCTTTGTGCTGCCTTTAGCTCGGCCGCCAATAGTATGGATGCATTTGACTGAGGAGATGGCTCCGTACGCGGGATTGCTTCATGTGGATGGAAAAAATCTGCTTCTAACTCTTCTTCAACAGAATCGTCCTCACTGGCCTCGATGTCAATGTGTGGCTTTTCTTGTTCCACCCTCTCATGTTGCACGGCGGGACTTTGACCTGGTAACAAAACTCCGCTCCCGGGGAGCTGATATGGCAGTTGTAAGCGTGACGACCCTCCCAGCTCGCCTGGTGCCAATCCATACTGATGAAGATGGCCGACTTGCTTTTTGGCTTGCTCTTTAGCGACTTGACAGCTCTCTGTTGTGTGGCCTTTTATTCCGTGATAATCGCAGTAATCCTCTGGGATTGCTCCTCCCACCTTGCCTTTGTTTTTCTCTGTCACTACTTTTGTCATTTCCGCCTTTCGTATTTCTGCATCTTGAATGGCTTTCAAACTTCCCGCATCTGCTGCTGCTTTTGATGCGAGCTTTTGCGCTTCTACAGTTGCATTCTTTCCTGCGAACTCTTTGTGTGCATCAATAGCTTGCGTCTTTTGATGCTGTTCCAATACTTTTTTCTTTGCGATTGCAACCATTTCCGCCGTAGCTTTTGCTGCGGCCTTTGATGCTTCTTTGGATGCCACAACTGTTCTCAGATCTGCTCCCGTCACCGTGCTCGCCTTCGTAGCTGCGGCGGTACGGTTTGCCTCCTGCTCCAGAGCGATTTTCTGCGCACTTCTCGTCCTCACAGCGGGTATAGGATTCTTTGGCTTCGGGGGTTCTTTGGGTAAATCCATGTTCTGCAATGAAACAAACAACAGAAAAACCCAGTAGATTTTTTAAAAGACTTTGTTAGTTAAATCATTAACATTGATCCGTTCTTCTTTCGGATTTGCTTCTTTGATCCTTTTTCGCCGTACCGTGCCGCTGTACTGTTGCGTGAGCTCAGGACCAAATGAAAGCATAAACATGACACTATAAGTAATAACAATTTATATACTTTCAATGCTATCACTTGCTTTCTTAGTGAGAAATATCCTATTGCTAATTTTGTTTTGAGAACACAAAGTCACTAGGAAAAGACTAATACTTTTACCGAGACATTATGTCCCTGTTTCTAGCGCCAAACTGTGAGCGCAAAAACCTATCTTCTTAGATTAAGAGCTCACAATCAA
>JAJJMA010094940.1:0-12135 GCA_023529015.1 Papaver nudicaule
AGCGATAGAAACCTCCATGAATGTTGTTGGCGAACCTTCTATTCTTTATTTAAAGAAGATTGTTACGCCAGTGGACCTCCTTGTTCCCCAAGAGGATGGTTCGTATGTTGAGATGGATTCTTCTAAAGAGCTCGTCGCCGGTTTTCCTCAAAGTTCGATGTTTCCGCCTGCCCCGAGTTATGCTTGCGGGTATAGGCAATCTTATACTGCTGAGAAGTTTAAGGAAGTGTTGTTTGAAAATTATGATCCTGGTGAATTTACTACCGAGGTTTCGACTCGATTTGGAGCCTATGCCTCGGATCCTGTAGGGCAGCCTTTAGATCCGGATTTCTGCAAGAAGCTCGGTGACCTCTTCGGAGGTGAATGTCCTCGAGCCGAGTACGATCTTCGCCATCCTCCTTTGTCTTATGAGGAGAGCTTATCCCTGATTCAGGCGGTGAGTTGCGCTTTTGTTGCTCATGTCGATGTTACCGAAGTGTTTTGTTAATCTGTTTTCTTATAGTTTCTGCTGCCTTTTCCTAGGGCGATTATCATACCACTGGTCTTCTAGCTTATAACTTTGATCAAGCTGGTGAGACCGAGTATCATGGGCGAGAATTTCATCGGATGCAAGAGGAGTTGGCTCGAGAGAAGGTTCGTAGTGCTGAGGCGAAGAAACAATCGATATGTAAGTTCCTTGTTTTTCCTGTTGGGTTTTTGAGCACCTCTGTGTTTTTGCAGCCTTGCTAAAAACAGATTTGCTACTTGCTTTTGAAAAGGCGAGCTGGAAGAGCTCGAGAAAAAACTTCAAGAGACCCAACTGGCTATTGATCGGCTTCGAAATGGTCGACAATCATCTCAGATTGCCTCAAGTAGCGAAGGCTATCGTAATGATAATGCTACGTTGTTGGAAGAAAGGGATAGAGCTTTGGAAGATGTGAATTATTATAGGGTGAAAAGGCAAGAGGCCGAAAGTCTTTATGTAGATGAGAGAAAAAGAGGGGATCAAGCCGAGCGCCTTCTTGAGGAAGCTAGAAAAACACGTTGCTGTCCCGGGAAAATCATTTTTTCCAACTGGATGTGACTCGATTGACGCAAGAGCGAGATGCAGCTCGCTCAGAGAGGTCAGTCAATGCCTCTGGTAGGGTTCTAATTGAAAAGTTAGAAAGGGACATCAGGGATTTGAAGGTGCAGTTGTCTACACATAAGAATGTTAACAAGGACTTGGTTACTGAAAATGATGTTCTAAAAAGAAGTTGTACTGATTTTTACCAACAACTTGCTTCGGCAAATAAGTCGAACGTCCAGACTGCTGCCCTTGTTGATGAGTACCGAATAGAATTAGCCAAAAGTGGGGTCATTTCTTCTGAGGATGTCCGAAAGAATGCCTCGGTGCCTCGTTTTACTAATCAGCACCAGGTTGCTGAATATATAGTTTTTAAAGAAAGTAGGGAGTTAACCCCGAATTCCTTTTGTTTTTCTGCTTACTTCGTAGCCTTAGCTGAGTCACTGTCTTGTTATTCTTATGTTTGTTGTTTTCGTTTTCAGGCATCGAAGCTAATTTGAAGAAGCAGGTTGTTGATGCCGAGGCGGCGAGGGACGATGCCACAAGTCAGTTGGTGACTGAATCCGATCGGAAGTTGGAGGCCGAGAGCAGGGTTAAGCAGTTGACCAAAGAACTATCCGAAGAACGCCAGCATCGCTCTGCTGATTCGGCTAGACTTTCTCAAGAACTTGAGCTTGAACGCAAGCGTCGTTCTGAAGAAGTAGAAAATCATGCCAAACTGTTATCCAAGGAAAGGGAGCTTCGCCTTGAATGTCAGGCGCGTGTGAGGGATCTGGTGGTCGGCTTTGCCCTTGTAGGCGATGAATTAAGACATGGTCAAGCTGTGGAAGAACTTCTTTCCCGATCAGCGTTAACTACTGCCTTTGCTACCAGTCTGGCCTGCCGAAAGCATGGTCGCTCCCTTTTCCGGACCATTGGTGTTGAACCTCCTACTTATGGCGCTATTGGTGCACGTGACTCAGATGTTGTTTCTCCTATAGATGAGTACCTACTCCCTCAGGAGGTTTATGTGGCCTTAGCTAGGAATGAGCTTCGGAAAAGGGGCTTACTGGAAAAGTTTTTGAAGTTGGCTAGTGGTGGTAATGACGATGATGCTGCTCAAAGTGATGATGTGAGGAATCTCAATAGTGCCGTCGAAGGTACTCGTGATGGTCCGAATGAATCCGTTCATGGTTCCGAGGATTGTCCTCGTGATGGCTCCGATTGTTCCAAAGATAATATATGTCCTTAGCTTGTGTATTTATGCTTTTACTTTGTAGTTGTGTCCGCGCCATTTTGCTTATAGACGCATTTTTTGTTATCACACTTCGTGTCCTGCATTTGCACATATATATATAAAGAATTTATTTTTTGTTTAATTTTCTATTGTTATGCCCTTCCTCGGGACTGTTTTTTGTTTTGAGGAGGTCCCTTGGTTGAGCGATTCGCTTGTAAATGCGAGCAAATCAACTGCCTCGGGGTTCCATCTTCCTCTATAGGTAGATGTTAATCCCATTTATCGTCCCCTCGGCGCCCGAGAACGTGCAGTCCTCGTGGCCGTTTGATAGTGAGTACGAGTGCATCGTCAGCTTTTGTAGCCTTGATTCAAAGTACTCACCGCTAACGGGGTGTCTTGTGGGTAGAGGACCGTGCCGTATAACTCGTAGGGACCTTACGATTTATATGGTCATCGGCTCTGTGCCTGCTATTCGAGGTCTTTTTTATTGTTTGACGATTTTTGCCTTTGGCGTTACAGCCTGTTTGGCGATTTTTGCCTTTGGCGTTACAGCCTGTTTGGCGTTTTTTGCCTTTGGCGTTACAGCCTGTTTGGCATTTTTTTTTTTGCCTTTGGCGTTACAGCCTTTGCGATGGTGCTTACAGTTTTTTGGAGTTTGACTTCGATGGGAGTTGCATCAATGAGTGCGATTTTCATTTATTAAATCTCTTCGAGTGTTGCTTACAAATGAAATTGCTGTCTTAAACTAAGTGTTTCATGTATCTCCCCTCCACTGGGGTTTTCAATCTCTGACCTTCGAGGTTAATCAAGCTATAGGTATCATTGTCAAGTTGCCTTTCGATAACAAATGGTCCAACCAGAAGGGCTCTTGCTGGATTTTTTTGCCTTCGCTAGACTCGCCTGATTGCTCACTCGGAGCCTGGAGACTACCTTCTGCCACGAGGAACTGTTCTCGGCTCTCGAGATACTGGCTGTCTTCGCTGCCCTTTTGTTTTACGCTTAGCATTCCAGCTTCGGTGTCGGCTAGGAATTTAGCTATGCTCTCGTCCGATATCCTTGGGTTTTTAGCTTGTTCCGAGTTTTCCTTGCTGCCTTCCTTTGCTTGAACATCTATTTCGTGGCAATCTCGGGCCTCGGTAGGATCACCTCGGATCTCCGCAATCCCTGTTGGGGTTGGGAACCTGATTTTTTGGTGCAAGGTGGATGCGACACCCATAATGCTATGCAACCATGGTATTCCCACGATGGCGTTGTAAGGAGAGTCTATGTCTACCACGCAAAATAGAGTTGGTTGCTTTTGGCTACCAGCATGTATTGTGAGCGTCAGTTCTCCTCGAGGTGTTGACGGCTTTCCATTGAAACCGAATATGTTGTAAGCCGAAGGTACCAAAGCAGCTTTCTTGCCCTTCATCTTATCGAATGTTTAACCGAATAGTATATCCACAGAACTCCCAGGTTCCACCAGTACTTTGGGCATGGCTATCTTCCCCATTTGAAGGGTGACGACCAGAGGATCATTATGCATCCTTCCCTCGTGGGGAATGTCTGCCGCTGAAAAGAACACTGGCTGCTTCTGCCATTCCTCTAAGCGATTCTTTGTTATCACACTGAGTATCTCCTCACCTTCCAAATCCCTTTTGTGAATGCGACCTGTCTGAATTCCTTCTAGATCGTTTGTATGAACAATTGAATTGTAAGTTCTGAACCTTGGAATATCTCTGTCAATGGTAATCACATAAGCTTCGTGCTTCGGCTCTTCCTTGGGTTGCGGTTGATTTGGGGGTGGTTGTGGCAACTCCAGAAGGTGTTTGAATTGTTCCCTGGCAATAAAGAAATAAATTTGGTCCTGCGCTGTGACGCAGTCCTCGGTGGTGTGTCCATAAAATTTGTGGAATTGACAATAGTCTCTCGAGTTTTTCGTATGTTTCGGTTGGTTTCCTCTACTTCGAGGATATCTTATCTCGTTGGCGAATTCAGACTGCTCGATGGTCCGAAGAGCATCTTCGATGGGTACGCAGAGCTTCGGAAGTTTTCTATCGTGAAATGCAGGAAATCCTGGCTTGGTCGTCCCGAATTTTCTGTTTCCTTGTCCTTGCTGGCTGCTATTTCCTTCGTACTCTCCCCGAGGGTTATTTCCTCGGTTGTCATTGTACTTTCTGTTATCGTGGTACTTGCCATCGCCAAATTTGCCTTCGTTCCCATATCGACCGTTATCATCTTGTCTTCCCGCTTCGACGGGTCCCCGAAGTGAGTACTCATCGCTTGCCCTCGCTCCTCTAGCGATAAGTTGTTTATCGAGTGGACCTGCTTTAGGATTGTTTCTTTTCCCAGTGCTGCTTGTTCTTTTATTTCTTCCAAGGTAATCCGCTCCTTTTGGTATTTTCGAAGGTCCTGCAGCGTCTCAAGGTTCTTCGAGAAGAGTCTGTCGTATAGAGGGTGATCTTTGTCTAGAGCGTTGAGGAATGCTCGTACTTTATCCTTTTCCGTGGCTCCATTTCCCACCTCTACACACTGCTCGGTCCACCTGCTTGTTAGGCTTTTGGTCGACTCTCCTGGGCGTACCCGAATGCTGAATAGTTTCTCCACCCCAGGCTTGGAGGAGTTGTTGTATAGGAAATGCAGTATAAAAACTTTGGAAGCTCCTCGAAGGATGAAATCGAGCCGGCTGCGAGATTGTCATACCAGGCGAGAGCTTCTCCTTTTAAGCTAGAGGGAAAATACTTGCAAAGCACTTCATCTCTATTGGCGTAAGCCAGAATGACTCGGAGATACATTTTGACATGTACAGTGGGGTCTCCCGATCCGTCGAAGATCGAGGTGAAAGTGGGCATTGTGCATTTTACTGGAATTGGTAATGAGAGGATTTCTGTACTTAGCGGTGAGCAGTTGACATCATTCATGGCTTGAGTGAGTTTGATCCTGTCACTCGATTGGATTTGGTTGTCAAAAATTTCTGCTCGGAGTGCCTTTATTTGATCCATCATCGCTTGTTGTAGGGCTCTTGCCTCGGCATCTTTCTTCGTTTGGTTTCCTTCGCTGAATGTCTGCATGCTTGCCTTCGTGTATGCTGGAGGCTCGGTTCTTTTGCTTGACACTGTGATTCCTTGACCTCTGCTGGTGCCCTTGGTCTTGATGTTCGTTTTGGATACGGAGGGTTCCTTCGGCTGAGATACGTTGTTTGGACGAGAGTGTCCTTCGCTGCTTCTTCTGTAATTGGATGCTGATTTTTCTGCTACCTTTTTGTTTGCTTCGGCCAGCTGCTTCTTTAGCTTTTTTATTTTTCTGTTTTTCAAGATTAGTTTTCTAAATCGTGCAGCTCTTGTCGTATTTTCTTCGGTAGGCTGGTGCTCAGGCATTTCATTGTCAGGATCGGATGCTTCGTCCTCTTCCTCGTCGTTTTCCCCCTTTTCTTCTTGTATTTGCTGTTGGGGTGGTTCTTCTGCCTCTGGAAATCCTTCTCCCTCGGGGCCTAAGTCTTCTACATATACCTCGTTCTCGTTTACTGGTTCCCTGTGTTGGACCTGCTAGCCGCCACCTCGGGAGATAACCTTTTACTTGTCGAGAATATAGTAAAGTGTTGTCTTGATGATCCGGTTCCTTGCTTCGAGGATCCTACTCTCTGCTTCGGAGCCTGATCCGATTTTGAAGCCATCCTGGTTATGACCTGTCAAAAAACAAAAAACCCGTGAGGTCCAAGGCGGCTAGCGCAGTGTACTTTTGTCGGCCATGTAAATCTACTCTGCAACAGATTTTTCAGACGAAATATGAGTCGTATTTGCTCCTTTTAGATACATTCCTAACTGTTTATTTTGTCTTTTAGCTCACATCCTCTTTTTACATTGGTTTCTTGTTATGGAGCTTTATTTCCCGATATAGCATGAAATTTAAGAACCCTAAAATGAATTTTCAAGTATAACATGAATTTTGAAAACCCTAAAATAAATTTTCAGATACAGCACGAATTTGTAATTGTTTTTCGCAAGGCTAGATCCCACTGTTTAAAACGTTTTTAAAGAGAACATAAACTGCTTCTCTTAAAAATCGGCTTCATCATACCAAGGTTTTGAAACTCTTTAATGGAGATTTCTACCACCTGATGATGTGCTCAGAAAACTCTTGCCTTTAAGGTCTTCTAGATGCTTAAGGTACAGGAGCTTCTTTTTTTGTAAAACAAGCTTTGAAAATCCTTTGAAAAGATTAGAAAATATAAAAAATTTTGAAAACCCGAAAAATCACAGGCAAACCCTAAGTTGTTTTAATCATCCCTGTTTCTAGCGCCAAACTGTACGAGTATAAAATCTGCATAGGTACTCAAGGAGCCATATCCATCAGATCTACTCATACATACAGCAGTTTAGTTGAGATTCAATGGTGCGAAGGCCACCAAGAACAATACCGAAGGTAATCAAACAGTAATTGAAGATAGAAAACATGTAATAGCAAAGACTAAATGTATGAAGATTTGTATATATTACGATGTTGTGATTACATGAATATAACCCTAAGGAACCAGAGGAGATACAGACCTAATCTCTCTCTTGCTAATTAAGCTCAACCCAAAGAGAATCCAACCCCTACAGCATTTTCCAAGCTCGCCTTATATAGGTCGAGCTTGGGTGGTTTACAGCTAATAAAGACAAACGACTCAATCGTGGTGGTGTCAGTCCCTGTCGAGTAAGGCGGTTTATTCGCTCCGAGGTTGATTCTGGAGCTTCGGTCCTTCGACATGGTCCGAATCCTTTCCTTCCGAGTCTTCACTTTGTTCGTGTGTGACTTCTCCTTCTTTAGGCTGGTCCGAGATCTCGCTGCCGATCCTCTCGGTGTAGTTTGGCTTCTTGGATGCGAGACACGTGTTCCGAGGGGTTTTACCCCCTACAGTCCGCCTGTCAAATTTCGTCAACTCTGGATTCCGCTGGAAGTACTGGGCTTACCAGGACTTAGACGTGTGTACGTCCTCAGCTGTAATCCATGGACTCTTTGCTCAAGAGTACTCCTTTAGATTCATCCATATCCAACTAACGATTTGCAAGCAAACCATTGTAATGGACACATGGCACCGAATATGAAAAAGGAGGGGTACCGAAATACTACCAACTTTTCCTTTTGGCTCGTGAATCTTATGGTTTAAGTATGGACGATCTCAAAAATCAATATCCAAACTTATAACTGGAGTTGTTAAACCTCGACAAAGAGTACTTTGGAGTCAACTCTACAGTTAGGCAATAACGTACTACTTGGTGCTTTAATTATACTATCAGAGATATAATGCGGAAAGTAAAAGCACACAAGACACCAGAGATTTTTTTAACGAGGAAACTGTCTTGCAGAAAAACCTCGGGACCTCGTCCAGTTTGAGCACCGCCCAGTACAAACTGACTACAAACACTAGCCTACTATAAGACTTCGGTCTGGGATGTAGCAGAGACCAACTCAAGCCCTCCAAGCGAATTGGCTACTGTCGCCTTCCTTACGTCTCTAGATCCCCTACAGATCGTCACGCACTTGATTCTCCCAGCTGACGTCCTTTACAGGCCTAGGAGTTGCTCTGACCGATGCCAAAGGCTTGTGTCAGCAATACTGGTTTTCAACCTAATTCTTGACGTATGGTGTAACTGTCCTCTATCAGTTTACCACACACAAGATGACTTCCTTCGGATTGTTAAATCCAGGTCATACGGAAATCTACTTCACAAATCGGGGCTGACACGCAAACCAAGTAAGCAATGCCCAATTCGTATTTACCTCAGTTATACACGAAGAATCACTTAAGAAACTTGTATAACTGGAGCTAACTAGGTCTTACAACACCGAGTGCAGCCGTGCGTTGCTACCTTTCCAACCTTGTTGAGTAACGTATCCGTTCTTGAATAGCCGTATATCAGAAGAGACGGACTTTAGGTGATCAGGTTACCAAGGTTACAGGTTAATCCGATTTCAACCAAAGATGGTTTCAATCTCCTACCTGTGCTTCCCAACTCTCAAGAGAAGTCTTTGTAGTCGTAGGGAGTTCCCAGAGGAGCTGCAACCTATAGAGGATGCCTATACCACAACAAGCATTCACCGAAGTGAAAAGAGTTTACGCTACCTTCCCTGAGGACCTTCACGTATGCTTGATGCTTGCGGTATTTATAATACCCCAGTTCGGCAGGTAGGGTTCGCCGAATGGAATATAAGTAATGGTTTGTCCTTTCCTAACACCGAGGCCTTTTCAAGCATAATTAACTCAGCAGTTGGAAAAACTCTGCAGTTAAGCGTGCTCGGGCGGGAGTAGTCCAGGGATGGGTGACCTCCCGGGAAGCTGCTGCAGGATGACCGCAGCGGTGCCCTTTGAAAACTCCACACTGTCGGATGACCGCAGTGGATAATTGGGGACAATATCGGTGGAGGGACGGGTCGTTACATATGGTGTCAGAGCCGACGACGGTTCACTTGTCGAGGGTGGGAGAGTACGCTGGACGGGTTGTGTGTCAGGTAGCTCGTCTCATGAGGGGCAGGGAACGTCGGAGATCTGGGCTTGAAAAATATATTCCGGAGCCGAGGACGGCTCCAATTTAAAGGTGGTGGTATTATAATACCCCAGTTCGGCAGGTAGGGTTCGCCGAATGGAATATAAGTAATGGTTTGTCCTTTCCTAACACCGAGGCCTTTTCAAGCATAATTAACTCAGCAGTTGGAAAAACTCTGCAGTTAAGCGTGCTCGGGCGGGAGTAGTCCAGGGATGGGTGACCTCCCGGGAAGCTGCTGCAGGATGACCGCAGCGGTGCCCTTTGAAAACTCCACACTGTCGGATGACCGCAGTGGATAAGTGGGGACAATATCGGTGGAGGGACGGGTCGTTACAGTATTTGTTCATAGACACCTCTATTTATAGCACTCAATAAGAGAGGTTGCTTTGGAATAAAGCAATCAATTACTTGTCCCACAAGTTAGGGAAACCCTAAACTTGATAACCAAGTAATAGAGATTAATCTCAATTGGAATTCTTTTATCATTATCTGCCAAGTGTTTTGTTAGCTCAAAACACTTCAAGATAGAAATCCAACAGACCAGAGATAATCTTATCTTATTGACTCATTGAGGATCGTTAGATGGAACACAAAATAATTTATGTTTTACACAAGTCCATCTAAGAGATAAAGGAGTTTGGAATTTGACTCAGAGTGAAATTCTAAAAGAATCTTCACTAAATCCAACACCAGCAAGATGACTACCGTCAGGTTCACGTACTGGTACGCGAATAAAATAGCCATCTCGAACTCAGGAGAATTTTCGAGTTTCTGGTACGCAAACCGGTTCGTGAACCGTGCGCCTGTCAGATTTCGTCAAATCTGGATTCCTCTGGAAGTACTGGGCTGAGCCAGAACTTAGACGTGTGTACGTCCTCAGCTGTGATCCATGGACTCTTTGCTCAAGAGTACTCCTTTAGATTCATCCATATCCAACTAACAGTTTGCAAGCAAACCATTGCAATGGACACATGGCACCGAATCTATCTCATTCATTCTTGTACTCACAATATTTGTGGGATCAAACACTGGTCATGACACAAGGCCACTTTACACAAGAATACGATCTCAATCGCTATTATCACTACTAAAGTAGTCGACTATATTTCGAAAGAATAGATGAAGTAGAATAGAAGAATATCCATAAAGTCATAACTCCTACTAACCTTTTGTCGATAAAGAATAATTGATGTCTTCTTTGTCTTCACAGTCTTCGTCTTCAAGGTCTCTACTACTTTGTCTATATCCCAATTCCGAAATCTAAACTCTAGTAGGCTAAATCAAGAATTGAGTTTTGACACCTAAAACTGACAACTAGCTTGACATACCAACGCTAGTGGGTTTGACCGGACAATGCCCTAACAATCTCCCCCTTTGTCATTTTTAGTGACAAAACCAATTTACATATGGATTCAAATAATATACAATGAAGTACTAACCAGATGTATCTCTTGATTTCTTGAATTCTTCAACTTCTCCTTTGAGTCTTGATGTGCTCATTAAACTCTTGTTGATGAATCTGTAGTCAGCAGTCACAACATATCCAGCTCAAACAACCATAAAGGTATGCTTAGGCTTACGTGGGTTTAGTATGCTCATCCCACATGTTGTTTGTGCGTACGAGTAAGAATCTGAGCAATCTTTAAAGTTGGTGTATCAGAACTTTAAAGTGATTCTACTCATTCTTGATACGAAGCTTAATCTCAGCTTTAATTACTCCCCCTTACTTGATACTTTGTGAAAAACACAACAAGTAAGCACATGATGTTCTCCCCTATGGTAATGCAACCACAAGAACAAGAACCATATGTATTCTCCCCCTATTTGTCACAAAAATATGAGAAAGTAGTTTGAGACTAGGGTTTCATACACCTTGTGATAACAGGTGAAGCCAAGTACTCGCATATCAAGTGTAAAGATGGTATACTTAGGTAATCTGAACAAAAAGATTCCTGAGTTCTCACCTTATGGAGAAATAAAGATACACTTTCTCCCAATATTCCACAACCACGCTCCCCAAAAAGATTTGTTATTAAGCGCAAGTTCAATAGAGAACTCTCCCCCGTGTGGTGTTATTCAATAAAGAACAACTGACAAAGACTAACATGGACAAGAACAATTGAATGTTATCCAGTTTTGCTTTGTTAATAATCTCTTTTCCTTAGCCAATTTTTTCGGAAAAAGAGTTATATGATTCTGAGTTTGGGAAAACCCTAAAAACCATATAATCAAAAGTTTCTTAATCGTGAGAAAAAGCATAACTTTTGTAAATAGACACAGCTTTACGTCACTACCGAAGCAATGGAAAAAGCTATGTTTTGCAATAAGATTGAGGTAGACAAATCAAGTATTGCAAACTGCTTTTACCTGGAAAAACAATGTACCGTCTCTGGGTACTTTCGTAGTGCTCGGAGATCAAAGTCGAACAAGACAAGCCTAAACCAAGGATGGCCGTTCCCGTCTTGCTTCGGTCACATAGAGGATAGAGGTTGGTCTAGGGAGGGAAACAGTGAAGAAACTTGAGATCAGGTTGAGGATGTAATTTGGGTGTAAGAGTTCAAGATCTCCGTCGTGAAGTCGACTGGAAATCTCCAAGGCTAGAAACGTGTTTGATTCTCAGGTGTTTTCTCTGAGGCTCTGGTTGTTTCTGTTTTGTGTGTTCTAGGTATTATAAACGCCCCTGATGTTCTTGCCTTGGTAAATAGAGGAAGCCTCTATTTATAGTTTGAACTCACCCTGATCTCTCGACAGAGAAGGTGGAAGTCGTGGAAGAGTGGAGGAGTGGAGGACATGCGTTGGTTTCCGTAACTGCCTGAGTCGTGTGGAACATGCCCACTCGCGCCATCTTCTCATAACTGTCCACTATCTCCATCAGTTTCTTTCAATTGCCGTAGACCGCCAGACCAATACCTCTAAAGTTATCCCCCGTGTGATGTTTTGATGTCTCGAGCGAGTGATACGCGGACATTGCGTAGTTGAGTTGAGTAGAGTCGTACGACTAATTATCGTGACCAACATGAGCGTAGTGCCTCCGGGACACGAGTATAGGAGTGGCCTTGGATGTTGGCCAAGGCCATGAGTGTTTTGAGTGCGCTTTGGCGCTAGTTATGGTGGTGCCATGGCTCTTGGCGCCACGGCCTTTGGGTCGCGCTTTGGCGTGTTAAAGGGGGCGCCAGGGCTTATGGCGCCACGGCCTTGGCTCCTGGCCAAGGTCCACTTGTTGTGGCGCCATGGCGCCACGGCCTTGGCCTCTGGCCAAGGCCAGCCTGTTTGCGGCCATATTCTTTGTTATGGCCTTGGCCTTTGGCCAAGGCTAAGTATATTTGTGGCGTCTTACGCCATGGCCTTGGCCTCTTGGCCAAGGCTGA
>JAJJMA010094941.1:0-25517 GCA_023529015.1 Papaver nudicaule
AAAGGGACATGAGCTATTTGTGGAGGGAGATCACCACGCACAACACATGAGAATCAAGGGTTTTCTGGCACAGTTCCCGAGGCAAGCAAAAACAAGGGTTTTAGCACGGATTTCGAGGTGGAACTTTGGGAGAAAGATTGGAGCTTTGCAACAAGGGGTTTTTATGATTTTTATCACTCTCAATATCTTTTCTTTTGCTTTCAATAAGAACATGAGTAGCTAAATATTCTTTTATTGGTTGAGGATGTAGTCTAAAATTGCAAGACATGTTATTTGATTAATTATGGAGTTGAACTTATTCTTATTCATCATCGATTTTATTCTACTTTGCGTATGAGTGTATGATTGATGTATTACACTAAGGTTGAATATCTTTTGATTCAACTGGCCAATTGAGTTAGATTATATATATATCTATTGCTAGAATTAGGTTTGGAGATACGAAATAGTTGAAGAACCTATTCATAAGTAGCACAATATGATTATTGAGGTTGTGATAGCTTTGAGAGTCATATGTAGGATATTACCTTTGTTGAATGAACTATTCATGGTGGTTCTTTGCATTGATTAGCCTATTTCACAAAACTTAATGCTCTTAGAGAGTTGAACTCGATTACTCGATGTGTCGAGTTATTCTCTACGTAGGATTCATGCATACATCGTTATGGTGCATGATGACTCAAGGAAATTACGGGATATTTTCGCGATGATGTATTCTAGGGCTTTTGATGATGATAGATTAAGTCGATACTCCATATATTATTCATATGCATGTTAAGCAATTGAAGATGAACCCTTAACCAATATTCTCATCTCTTGATTACTTCATATTATTCTTTGCTTCATATTTACTTGCTTTTATTTCATTTTACTTTTAGTATTAAAACAACAAACATCCCCCCAGGTTACTTTAGGATTCAACATTAAAATAATAACCATTACCTCTTTGTGGACGAACCTGTTCTTACCTCTATATTATATTATATATATTGTGAAGGTTTAGGACTTAAGTATATTTGTTGCGGTTCGACAGCGCATCAGCTACTGGCCAAGGCCGGTTTTGATATGGCGCCATAGTCCATGGCGCCATGGTCTGGGGAGACCAAGGCCTTAGTCTCTGGCCAAGGCAGCTTTGTTGTGGCTCCATGGTCTATGGCACCTTGGTTTGGGAGACCAAGGCCTTGGCCTGTAGCCAAAGCAGCTTTGTTGTCGCGCCATGGTTCATGGCGCCACGCCTAGGGGTTGAGGACTTTGGTGTTTGACCAAGGCTAATCTTTTCGTATTCAGGCTATGCCACTTTGGCTATAGCGTACTTGTGCGCTTGCGCTATGGCGCATGCGTGCGCTTGCGCTGTGGCGTATGCATGCGCTTTGTGCTACAACGTGCTTCAAGTTATGGCGTGCGTATCCATCGTATATTAGATCATTCTGTGCGTAGAGTGTGGTCTGCCTAAGCGTGTTTAGGTTGTTGTATGCTTCTCAGAGAGCTCTGGGCATGCCTGGAGCTGCGGTACTTCTGAGGTTTTCATTGAGACTCGGATGTCGAGTCATATTTCGAGAGGAAATCCGTGAGGATGCGTCTCTGTTAACTCTCCACCATGTACCTTTGAGCGATCTAGTTCTGATAACGAGGAATTCGAGGCGATGTCGACATGAAGTGGATTAATGGGTTTACGCGCTGGTGGGATTATCGGTACTGCACCATGATATCATCCTCTCCACCAGGAGTTATAAGAGAGAACTCATAGAGAGTATATTCAGCTCGTAGAATAGGTTGCATTCTGAGCTATAGAGATGTGCCTGAGTAGGCGATTGCTTTTAGGTAAGGTGTAATTAGAGAGTACCTTTACAATTTTGTCCCTCTCCCATTTTTCACCATCTACACTTTTTAATGTACCGTGTATTCCATGGGTGTTGCAAAGTGTCATTTTGCATGTTTCTGAGATAGTACGAACCCTTTCCTGCAACATCTTCGATGACATATGGTCCTTCCCATATGGGGGCTAGTTTGCCCCATTCCGTCTTCTTCTGGTATGGTGGTATCTGTCTCATTACGAATTCTCCCACCGTGAAGTTTCGAAGATTTACCTTTTTGTTGTATTGTTTGGCGATCCTTCGTTGTAGTTCTCCATTCGTTGGAGTACGGTCTCCCTTCTTCCTTCTAGATCATCTAATTTTGCGTAGATGAGATCCGTGGTTAGATATTTCTCCCAGGCCTCTGTCTTTGTAGTTGGGATGATAACTTTGGTAGGTATTACAGCTTCGGTTTCGTATGTTAGCATAAAAGGTGTTTCTCCCGTAGCTTCTTTTCGAGTTGTTCGGTACGCCCATAACACATTGTGTAACTGCTCACACCATTTCCTTTTGTAATTGTCGAGTTTCTTCTTTAGGATCAGAGCTATGGTTTTGTTTGTGGACTCCGCCTGTCCGTTGCTTTGTGGGTACGTAGGTGTTGATTTGATCTTCTGGATCTTGTAGGCGTCGAACAACATGTCGATGTTCTTTCCACTAAGTTGAGCTCTATTGTCTGATACAATGGCCGCCGGGATCCCGAACCTGCAAATGATATGTTCGAACAAAAAATTTAATATGTCACGATCTCTGATGTGAGCGAGGGGTGCGGCCTCAACCCACTTAATGAAGTAGTCAGTGGCGACTATTAGAAACCTTCGATTTCCGGACCCTGCTACCAGTGGACCAACTATGTCGACTCCCCACTTCGCGAATGGCTAGGGGCTTAATACTGTGTTTAATTTCGTCACTGGTGCTTTGAATTTTCTTGCAAACTGTTGGCAGGCCATACATCGTCTCGCCATCTCTAATGCATCTCTGTTCATGCTCGGACAGTAGTATCCTTGTAGTCGAGCTTTCTGCGCCAGGGACCTCATACCGATGTGGTTGCCCGCGTCTCCGTAATGTATATCTTTCAAGATATGCAGTCCTTCTTCTTTTGTGATGCATCTTAGCAATGGTCCTAGGAACGTAGATTTGTAGAGGACACCTTCCCGGAAGTGATATCGTGCCGCCCTCGAGATGATCTTCTTGGCGTACTTGGGATCTTCGGGCAGTATTTCGTCACTTAAGTATTGGTGAAGTAGTACTCTCCAATCGTCCTCTACCTCGTTTCCTTCTGTATTTGGTGGGTTGGATACTCCTTCCACGTCCATAGCTTCTTCTGTTGTGGCCTCAGTATTCACAGATGGTTCATAAACTCTTCCCATCTTGATGGACGTGACATTGGGATCTCGTAACATAGATAATATGTATGCCAGTGCGTCTGCATGCCTGTTATCCTTCCTTGTTATATGCCTATACGTTACCTTCTCAATCTTCGCCGTGAGTTCTTGCGCGAGCTTTAAATATGCGGTGAGGCATAAATCTAGCGTTTGATATTGGAGTTCGATTTGTCGGATGACGAGTTGTGAGTCGCTTGTAATTCTGACGTCCGTGATACCTAAATTGAGTATCAACCGTAGTGCGTGGATCACTGCTTCATACTCAACGATGTTATTCGTGTATTCTGCGAATTCTAACCTGAATGCATGTAGGATCTTGTCTCCTGTTGGGGTTGTTATTACGATTCCTATTCCTGCCCCCTCTTTGTTGGAAGATCCATCCACGAACACTTCCCACCTACGAGAGTTGACCGGTTCCAGCAAATCATATGGATCTTCTTTGTCTTCCTCAGCTCCTGGTATGTCATCTATCTCTTCTTCGTCCTTGAGGGGTAGATCTGCCAAGAAATCTGCTAGCACTTGTGACTTCTCCGTCGTTCGAGGTTCGAATATGATTTGAATTGCGTCACATGTGCATCCATTTGGCTACGCGCCCTACTCTGTCTGAGTTTTGGAGGACTTGACCAATGGGTGCCTTTGTTAACACTCTCACCGTGTGCGCGTTGAAGTAGGTGCGTGTACTTTTATGTTGGGTACAGAGTTTTGCTGATGTAATAAATGGGTATCTCTTCCTTCTTTTTCGTTCGAACTAGAACTGCGCTGATTGCGCAGCTGGTAGCCGCCAAGTATAAGGTTAATACCTCGTCTTTTTCTGGTCTTTGTAACGTTGGTAGGATTGCCAAGTGCTCTTTAATTTTCTCAAAAGCCTGCTGGCAATCTTCTGTCCACGCGAACCTGTAATCTTTCCTTAGTGTGGAGAAGAAATCCTTGCATCTATCTGACGATCTGGCTATCAATCTCCCCAGCGCCGCCAGTCTTCCGCTTAGTCTTTGGACGTCCTTCAGACTCTTCGGTGATGGCATCTCCACTACGGCTCTCACTTTCTCTGGATCCACTTCAATCCCCTTTTTGGTAGCCAAGTATCCCAAGAATTTTCTGGAGGTTACTCCGAAGGTACACTTCTCCGGGTTTACCTTCATTTTGCAGCTCCTCATGGCTTCGAATATTTCTCTGAGATCCGCCAAGTGATCTTGCGATTTTTGGCTCTTGACGAGCATGTCATCCACGTAGACCTCCAAATGTTTTCCAATCCATTGTTTGAATATCTTGTCCACCAGTCTTTGATATGTGGCTCCTGCGTTTCTCAGCCCGAAGGGCATTCTTGTGTAGCAATGTAACCCTCTTGGAGTGAAAAAGGATGTATGTTCCTGATCTTCTTCGGCCAGGGCTATTTGATTATACCCTGAGTATCCGTCCATGAATGATAGTAGTTCGTGACCAGAAATCGTGTCGACCAATTGGTCTATGCTTGGCAAAGGATAACTATCCCTCGGGCAAGCTTTGTTGAGATTGTTAAAATCGATGCAGATTCTGACGCCTCCGTTCTTCTTTGGTACTATTACCATGTTCGATACCCACGTTGGGTACATTACTTCTCTGATGAATCCGGCATTCATCAGCTTTTGGAGCTCCTTTTCCACTGCCTCGTGGTATATGGGGGCTACCTTCCTTTGCTTGAATGGCGGTGTGTCCGGGTTTATCCACAGGTGATGGGCCACCACCAATGGATCTATCCCTGGCATATCGTTCATTGTCCACGCAAATACGTCCAAATATTCCTTCAGTAGCTCTTTTAGTTTTACTTCCATATCTTCCTCCAACAACGTTCCTATACTAACTTCTCGTGGTCGTTCTTCGGTTCCGATGTAGGTTTTCTTTGTTGGCTCGATGGATGAGAACAATTGCTTCGGAGGTCCTATGGGAGTAACATTATGTAATTGTTATTTGTCCCCAGTCGATGTTGATGCCACCATCACCGCTGGGAGCAGTGATGCTGCTTTGGCCACCTTGACTTGCTCGTGGTATTCCTCGTACCGTTTCTCTTTTTCCTCTTCTTTTCGCTTTCCTTTATTCTTCTTAAGTGCTTCTTGTACCTCATTGTGGTGTTTGGCTTCAGCTGCATCACATCTTCGTGCATCTTGTTGGTCTCCTTTGATCTTCATTTCCCCGTACGACGTGGGAAACCTTAGGTGTTGATGATAGGTTGATGCCGTTCCTCTCAAGCGGTGCACCCAAAGTCTCCCCATGATGGCGTTGTAGGGTGAGGGTGAATCTACGATGATGAATCTCGCCATGGTCTTCATTGCCCCTGCGTCTACCTTCAAAACTATTTCTCCCTTCGGCTTTGACGTGGATCCATTGAAGATGCATCCATCTGACCGTCCTTCAGCCCCATCCGAAGATAGGGTTCATAGAAAAGTACGTTGAGCGAACTTCCTCCGTCTACTAATATTTTAGATACGTTCCACCCGTGGATCGGTAAAGTAACCACCAAGGGATCATTATGCATTTCGGCATCCTGATTGATGTCTTTGGTAGAAAATGTAAGCGGAGTTGCCATCCATTCCTCCCATTCGTCGGTTAATCTCCCGTTCAATTTGTATACTTCGTGCTCCAAGATCCTCCTCATTGTTCTCAAACTGTTGCAGATATCTCCTGGTAGCGAAGGTTCGCTCTCCTGCTGGAATGTGTCGGCGTATTTGTTGCAACTGTTGCCTGTCCTGGTAACTGAACATACTTCCCGAAGTCTCCTTGATTGATATATATTTGAATCGTGTTCTTCAGATGTTTACATGCGTCAGTATCGTTCCCCCGAGTCTGGTGGTACTCACAGTAGTCTTTATGGTTCTTGGACTCATCTCTCTGCTTCCCTCGGGTAGATGGATATGGAAAGTCCTGCCGTCCACCTTCTTTCTTCAGATTTTTCGAGAGTGACAGGGTTAAGTTGGAATAGACTATATCCGCGTAGTTCCTTCTTCCTTTGTCCCCTGGCTTCCCGTCTTTATACCTGGGTTTATTCTTGAATCCTGATGTGACGTCTCTCTCCGCTGGACGCTTCCCAGTCTATGGCGCAGCTTCTACCGAGTTCGTTCTCTGTGGGATACTTCGGTCTTGCGCACGAAGATTATCCCTCTGGATGTCTTCTAGTCGGATATACTTGTCTTGAATCACGCGAAGTTCCCCCTCCGTTGCTGGCGTATGAGCATGTAGTTCTACGAAGATATAAGACGTTCTATCCAATCCGAACTTGTAACAGTTGATGCTGATCTCCGGGTTGACCTTCCTTATAGCTTGGCATACCTTTTTCCATCTCTCCGTGTACGCCTGAAGTGTTTCTCGTGACCCAATGGCTAATGCAAATAGCCTATCTAGCCCAGCCTTGGTAGCCTTGTTATATATGTAAGTCTCCACGAAGATATCAGATAGCTCTTCAAATGAGTCAATTGAATTTAGTTTGAGATTGTCAAACCACACCAATGCTATGCCGGTAAGTCTGGATGGAAAATACCGGCACAACACTACGTCGTTGGTATCCCAGTAGGCCAACACCCGAAGATAATACTTCAAGTGTGTTGTTGGGTCCGTAGTTCTGTCGTAACAAGTAAAATTCGGTAGTGGACACTTTGGTGGTATTTTACTTCGTTCGAGTCTGATAGCGGAGTCGTCTTGGCTTCTTGCATGGCCTCCTCCAGCTTGTATCCTCCTTGCTTAGATTTCAAGTCCGTCAATTGGTCCATGACGACCTTAAGCTGAGTGACCACTGCTCCCATCTGTGGAGTCGCTATAATCTCTCCCCGCTGTTGAGATTGCATCCCGTGGCTTTGAGAGTGACACGATCTTCCGCGCAAGACAGAATGGCTTGGGATGTTGTGAACCTCCCTTTGCGGTAAGTTGATTTTTCCTTGATACCCTCCTGGTATGCATACGGGTGGTGGGGCCCGAATCCTATTCCTCAGTGATGAATAGCTTTGCGGCGACTCTGAATTTACTTCGTCCTCTCCTCTGGTTTGATAGCTTCGGGCTCGCGATTGTCACTCTCTTGCTTCGGCTCTGTCCCGCAATGTTTGATTTTCCTGCGTCAAGGCGAGTAAAACCTCGCCCTGCTCTCTCTGGTCCTGGAGCATGGCTTCCAACTGCGCTGCTAAAGGTGGTTCATGGATTCCTTTGACTTCGTTGTTAACCTCGTTGATGACGATCGGTCCCATTTCATTTTCTGATTCTTCTGACGAGGTTGGCGTATGAACTGATACCGAGTTTCCTGTCTGTTCGACAGGGGTGTGCTGAAGCTGGCCTCGTCCCGGATCTTCTTCTTCAACCATCTCTTCTGCCGGTAGAGGCATTCCGTACAGAGGGTTTATGTTCACCACCTGATCACTGGGGATTGCTACCGCACTCTTGTGCGTACTTCATGGTAAATTGATTGCTTCTTCTAGATCAAGATTTGCTTCCCCTTGAGCTCTTAGCGACTGTAACCTACTACGCGTTAGCGCAGGTTGCTGTCGGCTTCTAATAATCAATGGCCTTGCCCCATTAGCCATGGATTTTTCTGCTCCTTTTCCTGTTGACATGCCAGAGGAAAAAGGTAATAGTAATATGTATTTCAACCGTACAGAGCTTGTAATTATTTGGCTATCTCCTTAGGTATGTCTAAGTTGGTAGCGGTCACTTCTTTCTCTCAACAAGATCTAGATTATCAGTTGAAAACCGATCTGGTAATTTTTCAAAATAAGAAATTCTTTTTTGATGGATCCGGAGGATATTGCTTACTTGCTACTTCCCACCGTTAGACCATAGCTCACCAGAAGGTGGTATCAATCTTTGATGTTCCCCCAAATCGAGTTATAACCAACTATAAAAGGTGATAAGAAAGAAGAAAAACTCAACTGATTGGTATTTTCGTTGAAATCTGGTTGTTTATATTTACAAGGTACGGGTCCCTGTTTCTAGCGCCAAACTGTTGATACTAATTTTCCCATATTATACTACAAATAAAAGTTATTAATGGATCGATTATTCAAGTCGTTGGTGGCCTTTGTTCGTTAACAATCGGGGATCTGTTCAAGGGTTTGAGCGTGTTATCATTAGTTATTATGAACCAAGTTGGCTATCGACCATAATCGTGGGATCACCTTGGATATGATCGTCAAACAAGATTAACTACAATAAATATAATTGCAATGAAGATCAACGCAACTATTAACGAGGTTCAGCAGCTGTGTGCTTATGTCCTCGGGGTAAAATCGGTTGTTCTATTATACTTAATCAATAAAGTTTTCTCTGGTTTACACTATAAGTCACTCCAATTTGTTATGGATAGAGGACATATGAAATCTTGAGAGTGTAACTCAAAGATTCTCACTCCTAACTATCCTTTCCAAACTATGCGACCCCCATTCCTATTGATGAGAGGGGTATTTATAGTAATTCTTTAGGCACCGCTCTTTGCTATCTTTGGCTACTTCGTTCTCTTGATGCTCCTTGGTTCGACCATCTATCTTCGGTGACCGCCCTTATCATCCAATCCTAGCCCATCGTATTGTTATGTGGAGGATCCTTGTTGTATTCTTGCGCTGCAGGCTCCTCATTGGTCTAGGTTTCTGTCCTCCACCGTTGGTTGGGCCAATCCCCAATCGACAGACGATTTCTTGTCATGCTGTCTACAGCATTTAATGCGGTGTGACTGCTCCTTGGCGTGCCTGCTTTCTCCTAGTATCGTAGGTTTGGTGATCCTTTAATCTCCTCCCTTGGATTTCATCATCTCGTGATGAGTTATTCCTTCGCCTGGATTCACTCCTGTCCTTCGTGGCTCATGTTGCTTCGGTGTACGTCCTCCGGTGATGGCGCCACGTGTCAATCTGAAATTAGAAGTTATCGATATGTTGGGAAACAAACATCCCAAATTTAATGGAGATAACCACCCAATATTCTCTCTAATTTATCTAGGAAACTAACCATGCAGGTTACACGAGATCTTAAAACTCTTTCCGAAGATAAAAAACCACCAAAATTTCGAGTAAAATCTTTTTTTGCCGGGATGAAAATCAAACGAAAATTCTCAGAGCGGGATGATTCCCTCCTGCTGCTGCTTTGGCTCCATTTTAAAGTGAAGTTTTACCTCTTCTTCATTTGGTTATTAAAACTAGATTCATCTTTTTCTTTTCTCTGGAGGGGCATATTTTTCATTTTCTTAAACCATAAGTCTACTCCAAACTTATCTTCTTCACAGGAAATTCATCTATTTTCTCTGGCCGGTTCTAATACTGGTATCATCTCTTTAACCTTTTCCCGATTCAATACCAGTGGTGTTTTATCTCCTTAACGTATATTCATGAACTAGGTTTAATACTAAGTTCGTCAAACGTTAAAAGGTAAAGTTGTTTAGGCTAAATCAATAAGCCCTATTCAACAAATCAGATTTCCATTAACCTTGACTTTAAGTCTAAAGGAAATCACATTCGTATTCTCGTTTAATTACTTGGATACTTTTAGGCGTCCTGTTAGAGGCAGGTTAGCGCTTGTCTTCACGAAGCGAAGTGGAGCAACTTCTAGGCCTGTAAAGGACGTCAGCTAGGGGAATCAAGTACGTAGGCTTCTGCGGGAGCCAAGAGACGTAGGAGCACATTGGTAGCTGAATTGCTTGTAGGGCGAATTCAGTCTCGATACACTCCAGTCCGAAGTCTGAGAGTAGGCTAGCGTCTGTATTCGGTTAATACTGAGGATGTTCACATCTAGACGAGGTCCCGGGGTTTTTCTGCTAGGTTTGCAGTTTCCTCGTTAACAAAATTCTGGTATCTTGCATTACTTTTCCCTTCCACATTATATTGTCTCTGATCTATATAATTGAAGTAATTGCAAGTTTGTTGATTCATAACCTTTGAGTGAATCCATCTCGGTTGAGATCTACAAGAACCACGTTCTTGTTAGGGTTAGGCTCTCTGAACTGTATTCAGGTTGTTGTTTGAATATTTATTTGTGAGATCGTTCAAACAACCGTAATCAACTAGGTTCACGAAAACTAAAATTGGTGGTGTATCTCGGTATCCCCTCTTTTTCAGTTGGTATCAGAGCCGGCAAACACCTCGTAAGAGACGTAACTGTCTGTGTTTGACGCTTTCGTGAACTATGGCTTTACCAGGATTTAATTATAACAAGTGTTTGAGAATTTCCAAAATAACTCCTAATTCTGGAATTTCATCTTTTAAACCAGCACTTGAATGTTCTTCAAAAATCAAGAAGATCTCACAAGTATTATTGAAAAGCTTCGCTCTGAATTAAGAAACGTGAGCAATGATTACCTTCTGTGTACAGAGGAGTTGAAAGATTCCTTGAATCGAGAACGTACACTATCAGAAAAACTTGAAGAAAATAATATTGAATTCAACATTCTTCTTCATGATTATATTGAATCCAAGGAATTCATATCTTCTCTTGAAGGTTCTATCAACGACTTCAAAACTCGTGAAACAGAACTTTTAACTGAACTCATCAATCTTCAAGAAGTTTGCAAAGAATCTCTCTGTAAACTCATGAAAACTCACGATGAATGATCAACCCTTAAGAAGGAAAATTCTAATCTCAACAGAATTATTACTTCTGAGGAATCTTTAAGAGGCCCCAACAAAATCTCTTGTAAAGACAGCTTCCTGTCTCCCTCTGATAATTCAATTCCTGTTACTTCTCCTTCAGTAACTCGAAGCAACAATTATATGATGCATCACAATCGACGAAGAAAATTACTTTTGAATCATTGTGGAAGAAGAGGGCATCTATTGTCTGAATGTTCCTTTAGAAGGAATCAAATTGACAAACTTCGGATGACACTAGCTCAAGTAGCAAGTGAAGTTTCATGTCTATTCACTCATGACATTGAATTTATGTCTGAAAAGACAAAATTCATGGGTAACTTACATTCTCCACCATTTAGTGTTAATCCACCTAAATGGAAAGAAAGAAATACTGGTTTACGTGAACGTCGTGCTTCACGGTGGATTCCAAAAGGAACATTGAAGAATCATCGGATGGATCCTGACACTCAGGATTACAGAAATTCAGCACATAATCATGAGATAACAAGGGATCATTCCACCCCTCCAAGGTATGAGCTAACGAATCACTTCTTTAATGAGCATAATCTTGCTCATCTTTCTTCAAATTGATAAACTTAAAATATATATTATGAGGGAAGCGTTTAGAAAAACGTAATATTCTAGTCTTTTGCTATATATAACCTATCTATGACAAATAAACAATCATTATTTATAAAAATAAAAATAAAAAAATAATTAATATCTCATGAAATTGTTGAGCAATGCTCCAAGGAGATGTGTCCACGCTCAATTGGTTATGTGACCAATTGTCCTGATGGTATATGAGAAATTATCATAGTTGTTTCCCTACACCCACATTTGTCTCATAGAGAGCCGATATTAAAAATCAAGATAAGGGTGTAATCATGTCCTGTATGAGCCCAAAATGTAATGACTGCACATGAATGTCAACAACCTTGTGCACCACCTCTAGAAATGCCCCTGCCTCTGGCTCCTAAGGAAAGAGTCGATACCAGGATCCATGAGATCTTCTAGTTGTTTAGGGCAAAGAATATGCAATGAAAAGTGAACACCATACTGTTGACATAAGTAAACTTAATCGAGATTGATTATTTGTCAAAGAAAGGGCAGTATAGTAAAATTACTTGATTTTTCCCTTCTTAAGCACGTTCGGAAAACGACCTATGAGGATATATATATATATCAACTCTTGTTATATCTCATGATCACCTGTCAAGATGAATCGAACACCTGGTAGAAACTCTTCTCACAATACCATTATTATTGATGAAGACATGAACAGAACTTGTGAAAAATGTTCAGCTAATTCCCTTGCAATTGAAGCTTTGTCTCAAAGATGCAAGAAATATGAAGAAGAGATTGCAGAATTAAAACAACTTCTTGCCAACTCTGCCCAAGAACTAACTAAGTTTCAAATCAACCAGAATAGTCTGATCAGAAATCAAGAAAAACGGTTAAACTTGGGATACAAAAAACAGAGAATTTGTTAAGGTTGTCAATAACAAAGTTGATATTATTGCAACACAACATAATGCTGAGACCCTTACAAAGGTCTTTAATACTGGCTGGGCATTCAACGAAGGAGTTCGTGAAAGACTTGAAGAAATTCCTTTGAATCAGGTCTGATTATCTTTTGCTTCGCATTAATCCCTATTCAACAAATCAGATTTCCATTAACCTTGACTTTAAGTCTAAAGGAAATCACAATCATATTCTCGTTTAATTACTTGGATACTTTTAGGCGTCCTGTTAGAGGCAGGGTAGCACTAGTCCTCACGAAGGGAAGTGGAGCAACTCCTAGGCCTGTGAAGGACGTCAGCTATGGGAATCAAGTACGTAGGTGTTAGGGCATTGTCCAGGCAAACCCACTAGCGTTGGTATGTCAAGCTGGTTGTCAGTTTTAGGTGTCAAAACACAATTCTTTAGCCTACTAGAGTTCAGATTTCGGAATTGGGATATAGACTAAGTAGTAGAGACCTTGAAGACGAAGATTGTGAAGACAAAGAAGACATCAATTATTCTTCATCGACAAAAGGTTAGTAGGAGTTGTGACTTTTATGGAAATTCTTCTATTTTACTTACTCTATCTTTCAAAATAGTCGGCTACTTTAGTAGTGATATTAATAGCGATTGAGATCGTGTTCTTATCTACATGACCATGTGTTATGTTGGTATTTGTTCCCGCGAATACTAAGTTTACAAGAATGCATGAGATAGATTCGATACCATTTGTCTATTGCATTGATTTGCTTGCAAATCACTTGTTGGATATGGGTGAATCTAAAGGAGTACTCTTGAGCAAGAGTCCAGTGGATTATAGTTGAGGATGTCTAACACGTCTAAGTACTGGTTAAGCCCAGAACTTCCAGTGGATCCAAGTTAAACCCTAAATCTGAATGACGACGGTTCACGAACCGTTTGTGAACAATGACTTAGGAAAAACTCCTGAGTTCCAAAGTATCATTTTGTACGCGTACCCTACGTGAACCTCAGAATCGATACTTTTGGCTGTGATTCAGATGGACGGTTTGCGAACCGTCCCAAGTGAATATTCTCTGGGATTTTCACTCGTGTTAAACTCTGACTCCTTATCTCTTAGTTGGACTTGGTTATCACGAAATATCTTCTGTGGTCCATCTAACAGTTCCCAATGTGTCAATAAGATAAAGATTATCTCTGGTATGTTGGATATCAATCTTGAAATGTTTATGAGCTAATAAAACACTTGGCAGATAAATGATAAATGATTTCCAATTGAGATAAATCACTGTTTACTTTGTTTGCAAGTTAGGGTTTCCAAAACTTGTGGAACAAGTAACTAGTTGATTTATTCCAAAGCAACCTATCTTATTGAGTGCTATAAATAGAGGTGTCTAAGGACGAAAACCACAAGCATCAAGCATATGTGAAGATTCTTTTTGGAAGTGATCGTAAAACTCTTTTCACTTCGGTGAATGCTTGTTGTGGTATAGTCATCCTCTATTAGGTAGCAGTTCCTCTTGGGATTTACCTACGTCGACTATAAAGAATTCTCTTGAGAGTTGGGAAGCACAGGTAGGAGATTGACACCTTAGTGGTTGAAATCGGAGTAACCTGTAACCTTGGTAACCTGATCACGTTCTTGTCTATTCTACGGTCCTTCTCTTCTGATATAAGGCCATTCAAGAACTGATACGTTACATACAAGGTTTTGAAAGGAAGCAACGCACGGCTGCACTCGGTGTTGTAAGACCTAGTTAGCTCCAGTTGTATAAGTTTCTTAAGTGATTCTTCGTGTACAACTGAGGTAGAGACAAGTTGGGCATAGTTTACTCGGTTCACTTGTCAGCCCCCGCTTGTAAGTAGATTTCCGTATGACCTGGAGAAATCCGAAGGAAGTCACTTTGTGTGTCAAACTGATAGAGGACAGTTCAAACATACAGTTGATATTTGAGGTTGCAAAGCCGAAATTGTTAACACAAGCCTTTAACAGCGGTTAAAGCAACTCCAAGGCCTGTAAAGGATGTCAGCTAGGAGAATCAAGTGCGTGACGATCTGTGGGGGATCTAGAGACGTAAGGAGTGCGACAGTAGCCAGTTCGGTTGGAAGGTGGAATTGGTCTCTGCTACATCCCAGACCGAAGTCTTATAGTAGGCTAGTGTTTGTAGACAGTTTGTACTGTGCAGCGTTCAATCTGGACGAGGTCCCGAGGTTTTTCTACAGGTTGTAGTTTCCTCGTTAAAAAATCTCTGGTGTCTTGTGTGCTTTACTTTCCGCATTATATTCTCTGATTATATAATTAAAGCACACACAAGAAGTACGTTATTATAAACCTGACGTTGTCCTCAATCCATCCCTTGGATTTACCAAGACCCTGTCTTGTGTTGGACTGATCCTTGTGATCCAAACTCAGGTTAACAGATCTGGATATTAATTTTTGAGATCGTCCAGATCTGACCATAAGTCTCACGAGCCCAAACGAAAAGTTGGTTGTATTTCGGTACCCCTGCTTTTTCAATTGGTATCAGAACAGGTGAACACATTAAGGACGTAACTGTCTGTGTTCATCGCGGCTTGTGAGTTATGGACCAAAGCGTATGAGCTTGTAACGTACCACCAAAGTTTGATGGCACAAACTACTTATGGTGGAAGACTGAAATGACTTCGTTTTTGCAAGCCTGAGACTTTAAAACTTGGGTTTATGTCAAAAAGGGATATACACCACCAACTGTTGAAGTTAATGGTGTATCTGTCCTCAAAGACATAGCGGCTTATAATGACGTGGAAACTCTCGCCGCCAAGCAAAACTATGATGGGCTTAATGCTATCATTCATGCAGTTACACCGATCTTTTCCATCACGTGGCCACATGTGAAACCTCTCACGAGGCTTGGAATAGATTAAGGACCGTATTCGAAGGGAATGCAACGGAAAAAGAAGCTTGACTTCAAAACCTTATGTCTGACTGGGAAAACCTTCGAATGCTTGAGGATGATACCTTTGAAGAATTTAACCACAAATTGTCTGAGATAGTGAATGCCTGTCACACCTTAGGAAAAGCTATTCCGGAAAGGGACATTATGTGTAAAATTCTGAGGTCATTACCCTCAAGGTACGAGTCAAACAAACATGCCATCCAAGAAGTTCATGGCTTAGATATAACAAGAAGTGACCTTGTAGCTAAGCTAAAGATCTTCGATCATGAGCGAAAATATGAAAAGAAATCTATCGCTTTTGAGGCTGTAAGCACTCCGTGCTCCTCCTCACCACTGAATTGTCTTGGACTGATGAGTGTGAAAACCTTGACAATGAAGAAGTGGACACTGAACTGTCTCTGATTACACAACAACTGAAATCTTCTCAGATCTAGAAAAGACAGGCAATTCAGGGGCAGAAGATCCTTACAAGCATTGAAACCTAATCCTGACCAGGATGAGGATGATCTAGCTGATGTGCAATGTTTCAAGTGTCGAGGCTTTGGACACATGAAAGACATTTGCCCTAGTACGGAATACCATAAAAGGGGTAATGCTCTCTCAGCTCGATTCGATGATCTGCCTGACCAGCATGAATTCGAATTAGATCATGAAGAAACTGATTTAATGGCAGGGACTTCAGATGAACGATCTAAACATGATGATTTGAAATACATTTTAATTCATCAATTGATCAACAAGAGCGAGGACCTTGTTCAAGAAAACAATCAGCTAAAATCTGATCTTGAACAGGTAGAGAAAACCCTTCTCCTGAAAGATCAAGAACTTGAGAAATTAAGTGATGATCTCTCCTCAACTTTATCTCTAAAAGATAGAGAAATTGATGCCCTAAAAGATGATCTCCAAAGGCTCTCTGGTAGCTCGGATAAAGTAGCAGCAATGTTATTTGGTCAAAAGGCCTTTGGAAACACCAATGGGTTAGGGTTCAATAGTAACACATACACCAAGAACAGTACTTTCATAATGGCTGGATCCAGTCCTCCATCTAATGAAAAACATAAAGGTGTACCTGAGAAAGCTAAACCTCGGGATGGAAAACCTTCCAAGAATTTCCAGTACTGTGGCAAATCTGGACATGTCCAAGGAAGATGTCGGCTGCTTAAGGGAAATAGGAAAGCTGTAAACAAGCTTCAAGCCGATATATATAGGATGAACAAAGCCCTGAAGGAATTCAAGGGACCGTTGAAAAACGTGGAAAGTTCAAGAGGAAATGACAAGGGTAAGAAAAACTCTCAACCCGAATCAGTCTCTAGCAACCACTCTACAATCAACACCCCGTGTGAGTCTAGTGTTCACACTCCAACTTCTTAATCGCAGTTAGGGGATGCATCCTCACACTATGACTTGTATGTGTGAGGCATGCAGTTGATATTAAGAATTCGTTCATGGTATTGTGGTTGTTCAAGTCATTAGTAGAAATACTATAACTATATTTTCATAAGAATTCTACTCCATGGAAATCTTGTTTCAGACTGTATAAGAGTTCAGGAGTTTTGATTTGTGAAGCGGTTCCCGAACCGTCCATGTCGAGAAATCTGGAAGATTCCCTTAAGTCATTCAGATAAACTAAAACTCACTCCTCCTAAAAGATATATATATATATATATATATCGTTGTTTTTACCTGGAAAAATAATGCACCGTCTCTGGGTACTTTCGTAGTGCTCGAGATCAAAGTCGAACAAGACAAGCCTAAACCAAGTCAATGGTCGTTCACGTCTTGCTTCGGTCACAAAGAGGATAGAGGTTGATCTAGGGAGGGAAACAACAAAGAAACTTGAGATCAGGTTGAGAATGTGTTCTGGGTGTAAGAGTTCAAGATCTCCGTCGTGAAGGCGACCAGAAATCTCTAAGGATAGAAGTGTGTTGGATACTCAGGTCTGTTTGCTCTGAGGTTCTGGTGTTTTTCCGTATTATAGTTGTTCTGCCTTGGAAAATAGAGGAAGCCTCTATTTATAGTGTTGAACTCACCCTGATCTCTCGACAGAGAAGGTGGAAGTCGTGGAAGAGTGGGGGAGTGGAGGATATGAGTTGTTCTCGGTAACTGCTAGGATCGTGTAGATCATGTCCACTCAGCGCCACTTTCTCGTAACTGTCCATCATCTCTATCAGTTTCTTTCAACTGTCGTAGACCGCCAGACCAATACCCCTAAAGTTATCCCCCCGTGAGATGTTTTGATATCTCGAGTGATGCGCAGATATTGCGTAGTTGTGTTGAATTTGAGTAGTGTCGTGTGACTATGATGCCGTGACCAGCGTGAGTGTGGTTTGAGACATGCGTACTGGGTGTATAGGAGTGGCCTTGGCCGTTTGCCAAGGCCGAGGACTCATGGCGCCATGGTTATGGCGCCTGTAGCATGGCACCTTGGCTATGGCCAAGGTTGAGTTTTCATGGCGCCGGGCATTTGTGGGGCCATAATCTGGGTATAGCACGGCCTTGGCTAAGGCTACCAATTGGTAAAGGCATACCCCGCGCCAGCCGAACAGCGTATGAGATGACAAAAGGCTTCAGTGTCTCGACGGGATCGTCCTCAAATATATCCCGCGACAACCAGAGTGTGAGGAATGCTGCTATAATCTTGGTATTGCTGAGAGCGTCACTCCTACCTCCGGACGAATACCAATAGTGGATCCACCTGGTATAATTCTCATCAGCAGAGGTATTAGGCAAATAAAGATCTCTAATCTTTGCATTTATTTCATCAACCACGACGTCGCGAGGGAGCCCCGGGTAGTCCCTCGGAAGTTTCCCGAGTACCGGAAGATGGTACAAAGATGATACTGCCTCCAGAGAAATGGTGATTTCCCCAAAGCCCATGGCGGCAGTATTTGTAGATCCACACCAGCGAGAGACAAAGGCGACGATGCCATCAACGTCCACATGCACCTTCAGCTTTCCGGACGCCCTCACCGCATGTGCAATCCCGACTTCTTCCAAGATATTAGACACCTTCTCGTCATTCAACATGGAATCCAACCAAGGGATCCACTGATCCAGGGGAGCTCTAAGAGCACGAAAGTCAATGGAGGAAGCCTCATAATCACCTCGTTGCAAGGAGAACCTGATGATTCACCAGGCACAACAACTGATGATGGAGACTTGGTCTTACTGTTATACTTTGGAGCAAAACGAGCCCCTGGGTTGGCCCGGCTCACAAGTGGAGTAGTTCTCTTGCCAATCCCTTTATACGCCACAAAGAACTTGTCCTCAGCGCTAGGCGTCCCAGTAATAGGAATCACGGGAATGGCACCATCATTTCGCTTTCTCTGCAGCAGGCAACAATTCCAAGTAAGTCAATACATACTCTCGTATACATGATAGTAATTATTTTCTGAATAGCATGTGTTATACGCATACACACTTGCTAAAGTACACATGCAACACAACATACATGCAACCCAATATATACATACATATATATAACACTTATATAATTTTTTTTTTTACGTGAGCATGCATGGCGCCACACATGTGGCGCCACCAGTCTAACCTTGGCCAGAAGGCCAAGGCTGTAGCCACCCAACTTGTGGCGCCACTAACCTACATTGCCCGTTCAATATATATATGCATATATATATATATATATATATGTGTGTGTGTGTGTGTTTGTTTATATATATATGCGATCAAAAAATAAAAAAAAAAAAAAAAAAAAGGTCGCCTAAACCCTAGGTTACCTTGTTATTCCGTGTTGTTGCTCCACTTGATGACATGATGGACAAGATCAGTAAACACAGCAAAAAAGAGTAAATCAAAAAGAAAGATAACCACGACTAGGCCTGTATGTTGCGGATTCATTTGATGGGCTTGATTCTATTATGAACGGAAGTTCTAGGCTTGAACTTTATTGGGATAAGATAACCACGACTAGGCCTTATGGGCAGGTTGTTGGGCTTATGATTGAGACCTATATTCCTATAACTTATGAGGCAGCAGCTGGAGATTCAATGGGAGCTAAGGTTATTGAAGATTTAATCCGGGTTCCAGCTGAAATAACAATTAATAAACCTACGGGTTTTATTTGGTATTTGGATTCATATATGATCAATTTGTGTAATTTATTTTAGTTTTTAATGTCCCCAGAGATGTCCACAGATAGTAGAACAAATTTAATCTCTAGTCTGTATAGAGTTTTAGTTATTAGGCCCGCCTTAGGCTGTTAGGGTGGGTCTATATATAACTGTTACTCTTGTAATGTTCCCCTAAAAAGGAACTGGAGTTTTTTCCTCCTCAAAGAAATTGAATGACCTATTAACAAGAAGAGAGAAAAGAAATACCGCTCTGGAAAACCCTTCCCTCTTTTCTCTTCTTTGTTGAAAACTTAACCTAGGCATGTATATATATACACATAAATATTGAGAGTCCTAGTACCAGTAAAACTCCTAAAAAAGAAAAGAAGGACAAAAGGCTCAAGGGTTCTCTTAAAATCCCGCCAGCCCTAGGGCTGGCGTGTAAAAAAAAAATATGGGGAAAGCACGGATTTCAAGGCAGTCACGGCGCCACGACCGTGGCTATCTGCGCCCCATCCCATGGCGCCATGGTCATAGCGCCATGGCCGCCCCTCCGTTCTTTCACGTGCATGCATACGTATAAAAAAAAAAGGCTTTCTGCCATCAATTTTCATAGTCATTAACACTAAGACCTAGTCCTTTATACATCTTTGCTAAAAAAAAAAGAGAAGAGAAAGAGACTAAGACTCTTGAAGGTTGTTATCACCATCCGAGTGCTTAGTATGAAACATTATTGTTCCACACTATCCAGGGGACTTAATGTAGATGGTGAAAAATGGGAGGGACAAAATCGTAAAAATCCTCTCTAACTGCTCCTTACCTAGAGGCAATCACCTACTCAGGCACATCTTTATGGCTCAGAATACAACATGTTCTACGAGCTGAATGTACTCTCTATGAGTTCTCTCTTATAACTCCCAGTGGAGAGGATAATATCATGGTGCAATACCGGTAACCTCACCATCACATAAACCCATTAATCTACTTCATGTCGACATCGCCTCGAATTCCTCGATATCAGAACTAGATTGCTCAATGGTATATGGTGAAGAGTTAGCAGAGACGCATCCTCATGGATTTCCTCTCAAAATATGACTCAACATCCGAGTCTTATTAAAAAACCTCAGATAAACCGAAGCTCTAGGCCTATCCAGAGCTCTTTGAGAGGCATGCAACAGCCTAAACAGGCTTAAACAGACCACGCTCTAAACCCAGGACGATCTAATATACCATGGAAAAGCACGCCATGACTTCAAGTACGCTATAGCGCAAGCACGCGCACCATGACCAAAGTAGCGTAGCCAGAACGCACCAACTGCCGCAAGGTTGGCCTTGGCCAATGGCCAAGGCCGTGGCGCCATATATATCATGGCGCCATGGAAATTTGCGCCATAGCGCCATGAAAATTAGCCAAGGCCGTGGCGCCATGAACCATGGCGCCACAACTCGGGTCCCAGTATGCGCATTTGAGTGCTTTAGCCAGGAGTATGCCTAGCTCTTCCACGGGTCGTATTTCATCGTTTGTCAACCTTCCCTTTCTTCAGTCTTTCTTGTGGGAACACTATATGAACTATGCTCCGCGGGGTGGTCTCCCTTCAGATTCGCGGGAGTGCGTCAGGATTATGTGGTGGAGTGACAAGCGGCCCAAGGACTCGGTAAAACTGATAGATTTTCTGGATAGGGATGAGTGTGTCTGATTTTGTTCATGGTGTAACAATCCCGATGATAGAGTCTTTCAATTCGAGATTGCTGCAGAGGCAGAGGAGGTTGTTTTGCGTTCTGGGTCTCGCGGTGTTACTAACATCGAGTACGACGGGCAACAGGTGTTCATGTGCAGTAGCGTCTCAAGTTTCATCCTTGGCTTTTATCAGGGCAGGTTGGTGAGGCAGGCGTACAACATTGACAGAGCAGCGCGGTTCATGGGATTCGACCAAGACGTGCCCTTGGATTGTTTCCTCCATCCATCCAATGACGATTTACATGAATACTTAGACCCCACTCAGGATCCTGGGAGGAGAGTCATCTTCTTGGTTGCTGGTAGACTGATGAGGGTCACTTCCGAATTCAATCAATTCTGGGATTACACCTTGACGACTCTGGGTAACTTTGTGAAGAAGGTGAACACGGATGATATACCCACCTTCACCCTGACACCCTAGGTAATCTTCTTTCTGGATGTTCATGTATACGCTTTTGTTCGTCTTGCCCAGGTTGATTGGGATTCTTTCCTTTGGTGACAGATGGCGCCTCCTCCGGTTGTCCAACCTAAGAAGAGGATTAAGTGTAATAGGATGGAATTACCTGAGGGTTGTTTCATTGATCCTTCCCCAGTGATGAGTTCGTCTCCCTTTCCATCTCGGGTGAGTCGTTCACGTTCCGGTGGGGTTTCTCGTTCTATATAGATGTATCCCCTCCCTGGTTAATCCTCCTTTACCATCTTTGCAGGGTTCAGTATCGAAGGAGTGTGAAAATGTCACGGAGTCCCCATCTGTTGACGCCGAGGTGAGAAATGAGGTAGATGAGCCAATTGGTGTTGGTCTTCGTGTTTCTCCCCCTCCTAGCGAGGCCGATGGTCGTGAATTTGCCCAGGTAAGGCCTGTTGCTTCTTGATGTCTTTGCCGACCGTCTCTCTTTCGGGCTCGTCTTTGTATAATTAGTAAGTAGTCGACTAACCACCCGCGGTCTTGTGTCTGTAGGAGCAAGAGAATGAGGGTCGCGCTGATGTTGCCGTTGTCTCGGAGATCGTGGGAACGGCAGAGAGTGGGGAAGGCTTTAATGACGACATGGGTACCACCGTTCCTGAGATCGTTAACGAGGTCGTTCCGAATGGTTCGGGAGTAACCATTCCTCCAAGGCAGACACCGGACGATGGTGTAGAGACCACTCTCCCCAAGTTTGTTGGCGAGGTTGTTTCGGATGATGTGGAGATGACTATTCCTTCGACTGAGCATATGTCCAAGGGTGATGTGGATCCGGAACCTTCCTATCCTAGCGCTGGAGTTGCCTTTTCTTCGTCTATTAGCAGAGTTCGACCCGGCTACACCTTGGTGGGCAACTTCCCGGTGTTGAGTGAGTATCAGACACTGTACAACTATATTTGGAGGAACTTCGGCCGCATTGCTCATGACAGGGAGAAACGGCTGCTTTCTGAGTCGATAGTTGGTACTTTGTTGTCGAGGATGACTGAGATGATGACCCAATCCATTGATTCCGCTGATCCGCTTGACGTCCGAAATTGGGAGGATTCCATAGCTGTAGCTGAATCTAAAGGCTTTAATGTGGCTTGGCTTCGTGACAGGTTCGAGAAAGCTAAGGCTTGGGGGTCTCAGGAGGTTCTTCGAGAGAAGGAGGAGAGGGTAGCGAGGCTGAAGGTCGAGTTGCAGAGGGAAGAGGAGGAGTTGGAGCGGCTAAGGCTGTCTTGTAAGGGCGGATCTAGTAGGGTCTTGAGTGATTTTCCTAACTAGTAGGTTTTGGTTTCACTTTTTTTTTTTTTTTTTGTCTTTGAACGCTGAATGGGTTGTAGGTATTTTCTATTGACTGGATTGTGTTTTCTAAGAGATATTGAAATAAAAGACTTTCCTTAATTAATCTGCTGAAACGAAAATCCTATCTACTGCACGCTATGTTGCGCTGCTTTGAAGGAATGCAAATACAATAAACAGGAGGCTTAGTGCCGGCCTCCTTTGTGCTTCTGGTGAAGCACAAAGAAGCACGGCTAAACTGAATCCATACCCAGAGCCAATGTGGCATGGAGCGAATCACTGTTAGGTAGGAGCTCCTTCGCCTTCTTGCGAAACCTTTCCATGTACGCAACTGCGCTCTCCCCCACCTCTTGTTTGAGGTTGGCCAGTTCCACAAATTCTTCGAAGTCCGGAATAGTTTCCAGGACTTCGGGTGGTATAACATAGGGCATCGATTCGCCCTTTCCTCTGATTCTGACACTGCATAGCTTACCACGTACAACTCCAGATTCCTGAAGAGCTTTGATGAAAATCCTAATTGTTGTGCCGACGTCTACTGCGGGCTTCTCGGGGTTTTCCTCTCTAGTGGGTCTTCATGTGGTAAGTCCCCAATGACTTGGGGAGTGTGGGTTGTCATACAAAGGAGGGTTTGACGAAATACCTTCTTGATCGAGAGGGTCTTCATTGGCTCCCTTGAGTTCCGCGGATAATGTTGCCACTGTTTTCGTGGCGCCGCTTTTTTGCGCAAACTGCTCCATAAACGCCAGAGGAAGCGTCTCTTGATTGTTGTAGATCCATGGGCGTCCCAGCACCATGTCGCTCTCGACGACTCCCTTAACGATGTGAAACTCCGATATGGTTGGGAACGTGGCGACTTCGATGGGAAGGTTGATCCACCCGTAGTTGTGTACCTCTACTCCATTAGGGCCTTTGATAACAACAGGGGCATGGATAACTCTACTGCGAGGGATATTAGCGGCTCTAAGAGTCTTGACTGAGATGATGTTCACCGGGCATCCAGGGTCGACGAGCGTCTTCGGGAATTCAGCATGAGAGATGCGTGCGGTGGTGAGGAGTCCCCAGCCTTGCTCTTCTGTTGGCTTCTCCTGCTTGGATGTTGTCTGCTCATCAGCTTCCTTGAAGGGTAGGCGTTTGCCTGAGACGACCATGTTGAGTGCCATGAACATGTTTTTTCGCTGTGGCTTTGAGAGACAGAGAGTCTCGCATAGCTGGTACATTATTCCTCTACTCTATTGTTTACCGGTTCTTCAGGGAAGGTGAACGCTCGAACTGGTAGAGGATCTTGGTATACACCTTCGTTTCCCAGGTGCAATTCCCCGGACTCCACCTTGGCTTGGAAGATTCGCTTAAGGCTGAAGCAATCCCTGTTAGAGTGAGTAGCGACTCGGTGATAGCGACAATACCTTGGACTTGCCACCTCTTCGGCTGTAGGAGGTTGTCGTATCGGAGGGAGTTCAATTGCCCCGTCCTGGATCCAAGTGTCCAACAACTCTAGCACCTCCTCCATGGGGAACGGGTAGTCTGGTATCCCTGGTCTGGCTTTTTTCCTCCGCATCTCTGGTTGTTGCGGCCCTCCTTGGTTCATATTCTTATTCGGGGTCCCTGAAGCTGAACTAGTGCGTTTTGGATGCGTTACTTCCGTGGCATGGCTCTTTCTCTTCCCTCATTCGCTAACGACGCCCATAAATGGTAGACTGTTATTGTACTGCTTGTTGATTAGCCTTCTATCACCGCGAGTGACACGGGTTTCTTTGCTTCTGAGGGGTTTAGTCCTTTCTAGTAGGGCAGGTGCAGTGGTGGCAGACCTCTTCGCAGCTTCATGGAGTTCGGAGAAGGTCTGGAAGCGAAGGTTCTCTAAGAAGGCTCGGTAGACGGGAATCATTCCGTTGATGCAGAGTTCCACCAGTTGTTGCTCCGTGACGTTCGGATCGTGATCGATTGGATTTTAAATCTCTTAACATAGTCGTTTGGGTGTTCGCTGGGTCTCTGGAACATTCTGCTGAGGTCGGATAGCGTTATCTGCTCAGACACGAAGAAGTATTTGCGGTAGAACGCGCCCACCATCTCGCCCCATGTGCCAATGTTGTTCGGAGCGAGATTATTGTACCATGTATAGGCTCTTCCAGTGAGAGACTTTGAGAATTCTTTGAGTCTTAAGACGTGGTTGTATTCGTGTTCTCCCAATGACTCCAAAAATCGCGAAATGTGTTCACGTGGATTTTCAGTCCCGTCATACAAGGAGAACATGAGGTAAACAGACCCTTTGGGGAGAGCAATCCTCTGCACTTCATGCGCGTATGGTGGTCGGTGTTGGTGGATAGGTAGCGCCACCTCTCTTTCTCGGTTTCGTAGTAGCCTGTCCAGGTCGTCTGCCGTGACGTAGCGAGATGGTTGTCCTTCTTTTTGGCGAGATTCTTCTGGGACAGGAGGTGCTTCGTCATCTCGGATGTGGATGACGGTCGAGCGTGCACCTGTAGCAGCAGCCTTAGGGGTTTCCTTGACTGGTGGACTCGACATCTTCGAGGTTAGGGTTTTGAGACAATCCTGGATCCCTAGTTGAGTATTGAACATCTTGTCTTTACTTTCTCCGAGGACGTCTTGCCGTCTGGCCAACTCATCCATGGTTAATGCTCCGGACACTCCTTTTCCTTTTTCGGCGGTAGCGCCGACCTTAGCCGTAGAGGAAGGGTTCTTGCCAGATGTACGAGTAGAAAATCTGCATAGGTACTCGAGGTACCACATCCATC